>JAODAL010051495.1:0-26643 GCA_025379985.1 Phyllomedusa bahiana
GAAGGTACAGTGTGGACTAATAGTTGTCCATATTAGCCTTATCACAGATCTGTAGAATTTGGAACTGTGATATGGACAAGTGCACAAGGACTTTAAGGGCTTGATTTAACAGTGTAAGCCCTTAGAAAGTAAAAATGGCGGGCAATCAGGTGATCAAGTGTTGACCGTCTCTGCTTCCATAATAACAGTAGTAATTAGAGAAACCGGACCCACAGAGTCTATAGCCTTGCAATGAATAGATGTCCTTGTCATACATGTTTTTATGAGATGACCCCCTTAAGATACTGTAACAAAAAACATGAAACGTGTGAGTAGGAATTTGCTGAACTCCGAATTACTAAGCATCGGGCTACTATTATAAAATGTGGCCGCCATAAAAGCATGCCATGGTAGCATGTTAACCCAGTAGGGCAGCAGATGGTAAACAAAGGGGAATTCAACTAAATAGGTTTATGTATCATTGAGAGATATGAGAAAAGTTGGGTTAAACCTCTCTGGACTCTATTGGGGACATGTATGAACTTTAGCACCCATATCTCAATTGTATCGCACGCATTAGTAGCGTAAAATGTAGAATAGTGTAGAATGCGCCAGAATGTATGATCCTGTTCTTCTGCAGTTCATACATACAGGTGCAGTCTAGTGCCAATACAAAAAGTCTGGCTCAGGCACCATCTTTAATCTTGTCTGATTCTTCTAACTGTTATGTGCCTAGGTTTGACGTCAATGATTCATAAATGTGTATAATCATACGGTTGAGAAGCGACATGCACCCTGAACATTCCCATATCTTGGGTACAGTACAAAGTGGTGCGGACGACGCAAAATACGCCTAATTTTGGAGTGTGCCTGCTCATACATCGAGAGAACAGGGCTGCCACAGTTTTCGGGCTGAAAGCTCACCAGAATACTGCCGCAGCCCCATACATACATGTCGCCCTATGTCTGCTATTAGTGGAAGAACACATGAAGCGACTGAGATGGTCTTAAGAGATTTCATGAACTACATAACTCAAGAACATTTATTTTCAGGTATCTTTAGTACTTTAGGGTAAAATGCTTTTTAATGGTCTGTGCATATACCAGGTAGTCGTAGCCTATAGTGCCATCATAGTGAAGTTATTACACATTTATAACATCTCATCAGTTCACATAACTGATATGAATGAATCTGACAATAGTCCTTAAAAGGGTTTTCCATGTAATTATAAAGTGACAAGATATAAAGGATCCAAGACAGGCGTGAAAGTAATCGACAGCCCAACAGCCATATATTATTCATACTGATGTTACTTGCAGAAGTGTGGAGGAACATAGTGAGATTTCATCTAGCACTCATGTAATATTAGTCACTCAGAGTGGAACAGATCTTCAAAGCCAGTCATGTCATGTATGCTATAATGAGCATTTATGTGTCTGCAGTAAATACTATAAAATGCTACTAAAGAGTCTGATGTAGAATGCAAGCTCAGTGATAGAGGAAAGAGAAGGAGGTGTATTTGTGGATTAGCATAATCCTATTATATAATATATAGAGCACAGCTGATCATGTGACTCCAGTGATCTTTGTTTTAAAATAAAGATTGAAGCAAATAGAATAATTTTCAAAATCACGCAAAATTTAACACGGATCTTCACCAAATTGCCAATGGAGCTATTGTAAAATGTTGCATTCTAGTCACATTTGGTTGTGCATATTGGTGGGCTCATTAAATCTTATGGCATTAGTTATCTTGAGGTGTTTTCTGTCTTAGTGTTGTTGCATTCTTGTTTAAAGTTTCAGTTTGCAAAAACTGCATCGTGTCTCCTTAACTATTGCATGAAATCTTTAGTACTCTTGTCCTATTACAGGCAAATGGGAATTCATAACCCTTAGACTCCAGGGCTGTTGATAGAGACATGCATTTTCAACCCTTTTAACTATCCAGCAAAGAGACAACACCTTTTCTGCTAGAGGCACCCATTCATTTCCCCACAATTACAAATAATAAAAACATATACTTTATGTATACTTAACATTGAAACCGGGGTCTCTTACCCGATTAAAACAGAGGTACCACTGCGTATTGCAACTGGCAGGTGGCACCAGAGAGTAAAGAAGAAGGGTATGTTCATATGGCTGATTTTGACTTTGTTTTCGGAGCAGTTTTCAGAGTGTTTCCGCTTCCAAAACAGCATCAAAAAAGCCTCCAAAACGCAAATTTTCATTGATTCCTATGCAAAACAGCATTGTAGTTCACACACAACAAGGTTTTTATGTGTGTATTAGGTACTTCTTTGGACGCTGTTTTGGGTGCTGTCAATTCTTGAAGCGTTTTCAATGCTGAAAATCCCATAGGAATCAATGGAAAGCTTCAAAACCTCGTCCAAAACTTTAATGTGCTTTTAGACATGTTTCTCGGCGCGTCTTTGGAGCATTTTTTTTCGGTGCGGTTTTTGCCCTGGTTATTAACTTGTATAGGTGAAAACAGTGTTGAAAACGTCATTTATAAACCTTGGTTAAAAATGCATCAAACACGTCCCGAGAAACGCGTCTAAAACCTCTTCTGAAGAAGTGTGTTTCAGGCGAGGTTTTGATGCTTTTTTGGGTGCTGAGAAATCTGCATCCAAACAGCATCCAAATAAGCCGTGTGAACATACCCTAACAGGAAGGACAAAAATCTAAACAAGAAAAGGATGAATGTCAGTTGGTGCCAGAGTTTGAAGACTGAAGAGCATTGAGTGAATATTGCCTGCCTACCTCGCATTAGCCACCTGGTTTAACATCATGACCTCAACATCATTCATTGGGCAGATTTATCATATACCGCTTCTCCTTACTAAAGGGATGTGAATTTCTATCTGTGTATAATATTTTTGTCTGTCCTCTTCCCTGATGAACCCGGTTTTATTCCTGCTGGGAGAAACGCGTCGGAATGTAGGAATGTTAAATAATGATAACCAGTTATAAACAATATTTGCAGCATATATCATTGTGCTGGAATATAGAGATTTATTTATTTACATCTATCCTGAAAGCTCCAATTTATTGTAACTTTGCTTGTCCGTTATAGCATATATTAGTGTGCCTAAATTAGCATATATTATTGTGCTTAAGTATTGGAGTATCTTTACTATCCTCGTTCATTTTTGTTTTTTTCTTTATTAGTATTTAGATTTAGTAGTTTTTCATTTATCACATTTTTGCACTATCTTTTATTTTTTCATAGTTTCCTTTTATATTTCTTCAGTTTTGTAGGATGTTATTTGTTTTGGATAGATTAGGGTTTTGTTTAGGGCTTTGGTAGGTTAGGTTCGAGAGTGGGGTCGCCCTTCTTCAGGGCGGTATCCCCACATTTTCCTTAGGATCTAGTATTTTTTAGGGACTAATAGGGACTACTTAGTTTCCCTTTTTATCAGCAATTTTGATTAAAAGTTACATTTTAGCCTGAAGGTGTAATTCCTCATATTTGTAGTTTTCTTGAGTGAATATTAGGAGGTTCCCAAGGTTGGGAATGTGGGGTGTGGTCCTAGATCCAGGAACAATGGTAGACATGTGGACAAAAAGAGAGACTCCTACCTCAGTAGTATGCTGCTAAAGAAGTGCTACCTATATAAGTTACTGTGTTGGTGAAACCAGGGATAAAAGGATTTGGACTGTTTACCAGGGTTGCTTCAGTTGTGCTGAGTTGCTGTTTGTTGAGCCTCGATTGTAAAGTTATGAACAGTTATTCATAAACAGTACCTGCACTATTGCTTTATGGGGACATTACTTAATCTCCATAGCAGTGTTGCCCGCAGTTGCACAGCCTTATTCTGGTACTTCCGAGTAAGCTCAGTGCTTGCAGAAATTCAACTAATAATTTTTTTTAAAGTTTCTGCTTTGACCATCCCTTTTTATAAAATTGTCCGCTGATAATGCGCCAAAATTCACAGACAACATTTTTAAGGACACATTGGAAAACCATCTTAAGCCATAAGAATATAATTAATATCAGTCAATTGCTCAGAACAAATTAGTGGTAATTACTGTGAGTCATGATAATTACATTCAAAATAATCTGTACATCATGCTCCTATAGCTTGAAAAGAGTGAGAGATCAATTTTATTTCCATGGACAATTCCGCTATTTTTACAGACTGTAGTTTATAAATGTAATGGAGGTCAGAGCAATTGTCACCATGAATTTGGAACCCCAAGTCCTTGTTGGACGAACATGTTCTGTCCCTCCACGAAAGTGTTGGAAATATCAGGCTGCTACAGATAAATCCTTTTGCTGTTTAGTATTCTTGACATCAATGAATACTGGAATCCTGACAGATATGATAAAAGTCACTGGGGGTCTGTTAGGAACTGTCAAAGAATGGATGTGCTACAGCGGTCATGACTTTCTTATGAAGGAAAGTGATGGTGCTGGTATGACCACAACCAGTATAACATTGCTATTTTATTTTGCTTGACATCATTTTTTTGGTCTGTAGCCGACTTTATCGATCTTGTGATTTCATACATTCTAATTGTTGCAATATTTTTCGTATTTGCTTAGATCTTGCTGAATATTAACTACTTGCTGACTGCCCGCCAACTACAAATGTCTGGGTGGTGGCAGTTTATCTCTGCACGGATGTTCTGAAACGTCCGTGCAGAGTATGAAGCTGTACGATAATTGTGTAGAAGTGTGACTGGAGAGCTGGTATCAGCGATAGCTGTTCTCTCAATGCCTAAGGGTACAGATACAATACAATAAAATATAACCTTTAATAATATCAGCTAAAAATATAACAAATACAGCAGAGTAATAGCCCCAAAAGGGGCGGCCCCGCGCAGGAACACCCTACCTAAATCTTATAATACTATCAAACAACTATAATATATATAACAAGACAAAGGACATAACCAAAAAGAAAAATTAAAGAAAAAAGTGACCAATATCAAAATGTGATAATGAAAACACACCAACAATACAATAAAATAGACAACACTTATAAACAATACACACTATTCCAATTTTCCGACGCGTTTCTCCAACATATGGGGCGTGTTCATCAGGGAACACCTGGCATGTCAATACATGACTGTATATTGAGCTTACGTCCCTTCAAGATGATGGTATAGTACAATGATCAACACAGGTACCCAGGATCCTGTGATAAAGGGCAGAAATGCTGCGCAGGATGATGATTGCCGATGATGGAAAGTGGCAACAACCAAAAAATACAACCAGTACTCTTATATATATCCCCAGAATAAGTGGTACAGGTGCTTACCACTCCAATTACTGAGGTGCACATACGGAGAGCAGCACCATGCGTGCATAGTCCAGAGGTCGCGTCCGGAAGTTTATTATATTTTTAGCTGATATTATTAAAGGTTATATTTTATTGTAATGTATCTGTACCCTTAGTCATTCTGTACTCTGCTAGTGGTTTTTTCTTGTAATTGATGTTGAATGCCGGGTAATTGTATCTGGGGGGTTTTTCTCTTTGCCCTGTATTCTTATAGGAGATTGTGGTTTGTTATAGCTGGACTCTCCACAGAGAAGACAGGGACTGTTTATTATCATTCCTGCCTTCTTAATTGCTGTATAAACAGACAGTCTTTCTGCTTTCCAGTCACGCAACCGCCAAGGCTCATAAACTGCAAGAGCAGCTGGGTCATTTAAACCTAGATTAGCTCTGCAGACAGTGCAGGGGATGTATTTCCCCTTGATTTCCCCTGTAACTGTGGCTAACATGTCAGCACCGGTAACACGGAAAATCAGAAAAAAAAAAGTGATGTGCAAATGTCCCCGTATGGGGTGGGAGGCAATATGTAAAATTAAATAATAAAAACCCCAAACTTACAAAATAAAATGTTATTAAAATAAGTACTAAAAACCCCGCCCCCTACAATCCTTTTTGTTTCTACAATTTTCTCTCATATTAAAAGAAAAAAAAACTGATGCAAAAATTACATTAAACTAAAGCCTAATATATCTTGAAAAATAATGCAAAAAAACTAGTAGACTTACCGAGTGCAGGAAATCGTTTTAGCTTTCAAACCAGCATGTACTAAGGAAATGGAAAATGTGCCTACTAAGGAAAGAGGAGTAAATAGCCTGGTCAGGAGCTGCTTAAAAAACAAGTCAGATCCTTTATTGATACATAAAGGGCTTGTCCACCTCCCAATCTTTAAGTAAAAGTACGCTGCTCCCGCTGTAGGAAAATAAAAAAAAAAACCTCCTTATCACCTTTGTTCTGACCTCTGTTCCAGCAATACTGCTGTTGTTCCTCTTCCTGAATCTTCTGTTGAATTCCTGGTCCTGGCATACAGAACATCCCTGCTTCAGCCCCAGATTGGTCATGTGGCATTGCTTGGCATCTCTATTTGGAGCCTTTACTTCCGAACGATGACATCGGGTGATATCATGTGACCGCTGCAGCCAATAGCTGCTGCAGTGCACACAAGCAAGCTGCTGGAATCCAGGAAATGACTGATGACTTAAAGGGCTTGTCTCACTAGAAGGATTACTTTTCATGCTAAAGATCTTGCAAAAACAAGTCACTTTGAATCTTGCAATATGTGTCTATTAACAGTGTCCTAACTATTCTGAGATATCTCCTCTTGTATGGACTGCATCAGCTTCTCAGGTCACTATAGCTACAGACCTGTTTGATCTCTCCTGATAGGCTGCCTGCGCTGGTCGGTACAGCTACAGACCTAGTGTCCTCAGCAGCTCGTCACTGCAGGCCAGTAGAAGCCAGTAAACACTGAATTCAAAAATGAACTGGAGAAAACAGGACTGAGATCAGATAAGTCGATGTAGTGAGACAACCCTTTTAAGAAGAAGACTGGCAAAAGCTTCACTGGATCATAAGTCAGTACAAAATTGAGTTTTTAAAAAAATGTTTTCTTACAGTCACAGCATCATACCATTACTTAAAAATGGAAAAAGAGAACAACCCCTTATTTAAGGAGCTCAGTGTGCAAAGACAGAAAGCTTTGACCCCAGCAATCAGTTGATATTTGTAGGGTAAGCCTGCAGGAAATATCCAATTTCAGTGCAGCACCTCAGAGGGGTATTCCCACCATAAATATTCATGCCATGTCGATAGTATACAGTGGTGGCCAAAAGTATTAGCACCCTTGCAATTCTGTCAGATAATACTCAGTTTCTTCCTGAAAATGATTGCAATCACAAATTCTTTGGTATTAATATATTCATTTATTTTGCTTGCAATGAAAAAACACAAAACAGAATGAGACAAAAATCAAATCATTGATCATTCACCCAAAACGCCAAAAATGGGCCGGACAAAAGTATTGTCACCCTCAGCCTAATACATGGTCGCACAACCTTTAGCCAAAATAACTGCGAACAACCGCTTCCGGTAACCATCAATGAGTTTCTTACAATGCTCTGCTGGAATTTTAGACCATTCTTCTTTGGCAAACTGTTCCAGGTCCCTGAGATTTGAAGGGTGCCTTCTCCAAACTGCCAGGTGTTCGATGGGATTCAGGTCTGGACTCATTGCTGGCCACTTTAGAAGTCTCCAGTGCTTTCTCTCAAACCATTTTATAGTGCTTTTTGAAGTGTGTTTTGGGTCATTGTCCTGCTGGAAGACCTATGACCTCTGAGGGAGACCCAGCTTTCTCACACTGGGCCCTAAATTATGCTGCAAAATTTGCTGGTAGTCTTCAGACTTTATAATGCCATGCACACGGTCAAGCAGTCCAGTGCCAGAGGCAGCAAAGCAATCTCAAAACATCAGGGAACCTCCGCCATGTTTGACTGTAGGGAACGTGTTCTTTTCTTTGAATGCCTCTTTTTTTCCCCTGTAAACTCTATGTTGATGCCTTTTCCCAAAAAGCTCTACCATTGTCTCATCTGACCAGAGAACATTCTTCCAAAACGTTTTAGGCTTTCTCAGGTAAGTTTGGGCAAACTCCAGCCTGGCTTTTTTATGTCTCGGGGTAAGAAGTGGGGTCTTCCTGGGTATCCTACCATACAGTCCCTTTTCATTCAGACGCCGACGGATAGTACGGGTTGACACTGTTGTACCCTCGGACTGCAGAGCAGCTTATACTTGTTTGGATGTTAGTCGAGGTTCTTTATCCACCATCCGCACAATCTTGTGTTGAAATCTCTCGTCAATTTTTCTTTTCTGTCCACATCTAGGGAGGTTAGCCACAGTGCCTTGGGCTTTACACTTCTTGATGACACTGCGCATGGAGATAGACTTGTAGCCTTGAGATTGCTCAGGCTTCCTCACAATTTGGATTCTCAAGTCCTCAGACAGTTCTTTGGTCTTCTTTCTTTTTTCCATGCTCAATGTGGTACACACAAGGACACAGGACAGAGGTTGAGTCAACTTTAATCCATGTCAACTGGCTGTAAGTGTGATTTAGTTATTGCCAACACCTGTTAGGCTATGTTCACACGGCTTATTTGCGGGGCGCCCCGGAATTACGCCGTGTGGACGGGAGCGGGAGCGGGGGGCCGGCACCTTGCCGGCCCATAGACTTTCATTACCAGCAGCGCGTATACGCCGCTGGTAATTCACATGTCACTTATCTCCCCCCGCGGCGGATTCGCCGAGGGAGAGGAGACGTAATCCATAGTTATCTATGAGAACTGTGGATTACCATAATGACTGGGATGTATTCCAGCCATAATTTGCGCACTACGCCGCGTAATTACGGACTGAAATACATCCCATTTTAAGCCGTGTGAACATAGCCTTAGGTGCCATAGGTAAGTTACAGGTGCTGTTAATTACACAAATTAGAGAAGCATCACATGATTTTTCAAACAGTGCCAATACTTTTGTCCACCCCCTTTTTTATGTTTGGTTTGGAATTATATCCAATTTGGCTGTATGACAATTCTTTTTGTGGTTTTCCATTGAAGACAAATTAAATGAAGATAATAATACCAAAGAATTTGTGATTGCAATCATTTTCAGGAAGAAACTGAGTATTATCTGACAGAATTGCAGGGGTGCCAATACTTTTGGCCACCACTGTATACCAATACTGAGAATAAAGAGAAAGATATGGCACAGGTCAAAAGCTGCACATCAAAATCACATCTTAAGTGACGAAAAAAATTAACTATGAAAAGCAGATAACATTTTTTAAAAATACTTACAAAACTACTAAATAGTAACAAATAACTCCCATGTAAGAGACTATAAGGATATATCATGGATATTTAAAATGATGAAACATTGAAAGATACAGCTGACCGACTCTTCACATGCTGTGTATACCAAGCAGATAAATAGGGTGCTCGGATCCGGTCCTTAGGCAGGAGGGCATAGGCAAACAGTCCAAAGAGAAACTATTTTTCGATCCAGCACACCCGAGGGTGTGAACATTTTTTTCAATATAAATATTATAATTTTAATTAATATTTGTCAAAAAAAAAACATGTTGGGTATACAAGCCCCTTACATCAGGCTAAAAAAAAAATATGCGTTTCGAACAGAAAACATCCTTAGTCTTGCCAAGACTAAGGACATTTTCTGTCTGAAACGCGTCGTTTCTTTTTAGCCTGATGCAAGAGGCATGTATACCCCACTTGACCTTTTTTTTTTAACAAATATGAATTAAAAATTTTAATTTTTATAGAAAAACATTTTTTTCACACCCTCGGGTGTGCTGGATCAAAAAATAGTTTCTCTTTGGAATATATAAACTGATGCCTAAGCTGCTAACAATGGGAAATATGCATAGACATGCTCACACCGATCTTGAAAACAGGCACCGAAACTTCTCCGTTTTGAGTGGAAAGGTTTGCAGGATGCTCCTATTGAAATCAATGGAAATTCCGAGTACAGCTGAGTACACCGCCATCAATATGCTATCAATGTCTATGGTGAGACAGCCCTTTTACACATTACACTCTGCCCATTCACATCAAAGCGATGACTGTATAATCCAGGAGAGAACAGGTCTGAATAACTGCTCTCCACAATGGCCAAGAGATGAGAAACCTGAACAGGAGACTCAGTATTTCTTAATATGGTGTATGAAAATGGGTTTTCTAAACCAGACTATTCCTTTAACCATTTACCAGTTGACTTTGCTCTGAATTACATATCAGCAGGAGGTTAAATAAAAATATCTGAAAGTGCGGCTGTCTAAATATGGAATATTGGCAGATGCTCCAATAAGCTTATTTTGAACATCAGAAGCATATGTTCCCCATATGGGTGACAGCAATTTATCTGTTAACATAATTAGCAGGATTATTTTTGAAATAGATGTGAAGAAGTTGCTAATTGGATTGTGTGGATATAATTAATGTAATTTAATATGTTATAACTTCGTATCAATTTTACTGACCAGTTTTAGACTAAATCTGCATGTACCTGTTAAATGTCCACCAGATGGCAGCATTGTATTATTTATAAAAGGAATTCTTTCATTACCCAGTTTATTTTTTTGTGCAGCTATAAAACCCCATGAATCAGAATTAATGGTTGTCAAGTAACACGGAAAACCATCCATTTTTTTCCAGCACCCTGAAAGAAATACTTGCATTCATTTACAAATGCATTATTTGCCGTAAAAGGCAATTTAGAACATCATGTTACTGCTTTGACTCATCATTTAGAGTAGAAAGTAAACGCAATTACAGCAAGAGTATTGTGGATACAGTGAGCAGACTTCCAATGTAATTGGTAAACACAGAATCCTTATAATCATGTTAAAAGGGAATATAATCAATGAACTTGAGAACTTGAACTTTAGAAACCTCATCTCCAAATCCAGCAGCTATGGTGTAATGTCATGTTATGGAGATATTCGGCTTTTCTGCTCCATGTATCTTCTCCTTTTCAAAGGGCAAATCTACCTTAAGCCCTTTGTCTGACATATCAAATTAATGGTATACATAAGCATATGGTTCTCATATGGGTGACAGCAAATTATCTGTTAATATATTTAACAGTTTTGAAATAAATGTACTGAAGATGTTAATTTCATTGTGTGAATATAATTTAATAAAGCAGAACTTGATAGAATTAATATAGCAGTTGTGCACTGTGCTAGAGATTTCCAGTAAGGAGGATTTAAGATAGATTTTTCCTTAAAATGGATAGTAACATTTAAAAAACAAAATATCCTTCCTACCAAAACATAAAAAGGTAAAAGAATAATAAATTACTATTTTCATGGGATGGCAACTACTCAGTCTAATTAACTCGTTACTATATTTTACTCTTTTTTTTTTTTCAAATGATATGATCTCTGCAGCCAACTCTGAGTCCATTCCCTGAATGAAGTAGTTGCCTCTTTCTCAGAGCAGGAAATCCCAGCACAATCTGAAGCATCAATCAAAAGCTGAGTTACATCTAGCCAATCAGCTGTTTCTAAACCCAACCTTGTCTTTACAGGTTCTCTATCATTCCCCACCAGCACTATGAAGATACCAAAAGCCGCAGTTTGACAGAATTTTCAATGTTCAAATACAGGACACAGAAACTGAATGTTTTATTATTATTGTGTGCAATTTATTTAGTATTTTATATGTAATTTATAGGTAAAATAGATGGAGTTGATTAATTGGCATATTCGACTTAGTCATAATTTAAATTTATGTGTAAGTTATTTTTGCCACAACAGATTCATTTTAAAGAGGCCCTATCAGAACAGGGAAAAACACAAAAATGTTCTCAAATACATATCATTAGAAGTTAAGATGATTTCCCTCAACATCACAGGGACTAGTTTTACCTTCATTTCAGCAGAGTGAGGTCAGAACCTGCTGAGATCATCTTCTTTGTGAAGCTGGAGTTGATTCTATACATCACTGCATCATTGTAAATGGAGCTGTGTGCTTAGACTTGGTCTGGATTCGAGTATTCATACAAATCCATGAAATCTGAAATAGTGCACCTGTTTAATAATCCCCAGAAACACTAAACAAATTTCACAGAGTTGTTAAAATAGTGATCCATCACTGCTGCCTGTGAGAACCTAACTTCATGCTCACTTTTTTAAAAGTCCAGAATTCGATTACTGAATTCAAAGTTAATTGCTTTAATTTTCCTAGTTGCGTAAATATTTAAGAAAGTCTTAAGATTTTATTCTCCAATTACTTCATGAAGTTTCCTTTAATATGAACCTGTCACCAAGATGCAAAAATTTATGCAATTCCATTAAAAGGGGGAACAAAAAAGATGGCCTAAACTCACAGCACAGACTGGAGAGCTGGCCGCGCTTGCACAGTTACTCTCCAGTCTGTTTTATAGGAGTTCCAAAAACAGACAAGTGGTGTGCAGCTCTGCTTGGAACCCCCATAAAATAGAATGGAGAGCCGTGCACAAACGTAGTCGGCTCTTCAGTCTGCACTGTGACTTTCACAGACCCGTTCCCGATAAAGACATCAGACAATGATGACATATCCTAGCGATATACCATCATTGTCTATTGTGGTAGAACCCCTTTAAATCTAAAATAGCACACCCATAAAATGGTCTACTGAAATACTAAACGTTTTACAGACCCGTCAAAACAGTGATCCATCACTGCTGCCTGTGGAGAGCTTAACTGAATTACTGACTTAAAGATTAATTGCTTTAATTTTCCTAATTGCGTAACTATTTAAGAAAGTTTTAATATTTTAGTCTCCAATGACTTCAAGGCATTACCCAAGAGGTAGTAGGTTCCCTTTAACATAAACCGGTCATCAAGAGTCAAGTATTTCTACAATTTTATTACATTTGAAACAGAGCATCCATAGGTGAATTGATTTAATTTTCCTAATTACGTATACTTAATAATGTTTTTATACCTTTGCCTCCTATTATTTCATGAGGTTTCGCAGTAGGTGCTAGGTCCTCTTTAAGATATCGGAACCATTAAATTGTCAACTGAAATACTAAAAAGGCAAGTATAACAAAAGCCAGCTCAATTTTTGAAGAGTCAAATAGCAAGAAAATATGTTATTTGACCCCCTTAGCTCTCCTTTAAGGGAATCTGTCAGTAGTTGAGACCCCTGAAAACTGCCTTACAGAAGAATTGCGCAAACATATCTCCACTGATGGTTATGCAGATTCTAATATTTAATGGCCCCTTGTATGTTAGCACTTTTCATAGGTCAAAACTGTACACTTAGTCCCTTTAATGTATGGAGTAAAAGTGTATACAGCATTTTATCTGCACGGTGATGTGCTTTCTTTGAAAAAAAACACCTGTTTTGATCAATCAATGATACAGCCAGTTGGTTTGCTTACTCCAGGAATAGAAGAGTTATAAGCAGTCAATAAATTGCACCTTATTTTGAGGACTGAATACTTGCAAACAGAATATGAATAGCAAATATTATGTACTATTACTTAAAATGCAATGGCTGCTTTAAAAAAGAAGAAAAAAGTGTTTCCCAGTTTCTTGTTATCCATAATACAAATCCTTCCTGTAACATATCAGATTTTCATTATAACCAAGCCACCTGCAAATCATCTCCATTTAAATGTAATTAAGGATGAGTATATGCAAATTGGTCTCATGCAGCGATATGCTAAAAATCTTGCCAGTTGGGGGTTACAATGAGATTGGAGCTGGGAAAACATTCTTCTAAACAAAAATTCATTGCACATTTATTAGGCAAAAACTAATGTGAAATGTGTATGATTTCATTGTTCCCTGTTTCTTTGTTTTATAGATAAAGCTTCCAAATACTGACTGGTCACCTCAGAAGACACAGAAACCAGGCCTTAAAAGGTACGCACCTCAATGCCATTAAATGCAGTTGTTAATATGTTGTGTGGGGCAGTAAAGATAATGAATGGTAAAGAAAGGGCCACATGTACGAAAACTGTTCAGGAATAAGACTTTCTTTGTTGCCCATAGCAACCAGTCAGAGCTCCCTTTTATTTCATATAGTGCTCTGAAAAAATGAAATGGGAGCTCTGATTGGTCTGGGCAACAAAGAAAGTCTTAGACATGACCGTTTTTATATGTATCTCCCTAAGTGATGGATGGATTCTAGTGATGGATGCAGATAACTAAAATTGTAGTTCTGGTCAACTAAAATTTTATATGTTAACACTATAGTGGACTGCAACAATGGTGACATTTCTAATGCCATTATCAGTGCAAAGTGACATAGAGTAAGATGAATCAAATTTAAGAAGATGCATGTCTCAGGCTGATTGTACACCACAATATGAAATCTATGCCCGCTATGAATTTCTGATACAACTTATGCCAATTTCTGTTGCAAATTATAGTGAATGTGTCAGGTCATGGGATGCCATGCTTTCTTATACGTCCCACCCACCTACCTATTTTTCTTTAGAGACTCAAGAAGCACAAAAAAAGGGGAAAAATCCATTTTTTGTATAAACACATGGTTGCACTAAAATCTAGAATTATTTTTCTACTGGAAAAACTGGCATAACATCATTAACAAGCTTTCCTTATGTCTACACATTTCATTTGAAGCTCTATATCAGGATAACAGAGCTCTGACTCATCTAAAGATATGCAATTTATCAGCACAATGTTTTGCAAAATAGTATTAAAAAACAAAAAGCACAGAATTCTGCATCTGTTGATGACTTAGAAACAAAAGGTGGATATTCACTTTAAACATTTGACTTTATTTTATATTGTCAGAATAATGTGTTGTAAAATAGTAAAGTGGTTGTCCAACCTCTGGGAAAAAAAGTAGGAAATGGAATAGTATAACAAAAAAAACTCTACTCAACACTCCAATGTTTAGCAGTGTATTGCAGTAGCTCCGGGTGTTTCTCTGATCTACTGTATCTTCCTAGGTACTCAGCAAGTGACTAGACTTTGTGTGCTGTACTATGGGAGCCAAGGTATCAGTCATACAGTATGTTACTGCTTAGCCCCCTAATTGGTTGCAGGGGTCATGTATGGCAGATACATGGAAACAAACACAACAGGGAATGTCAGAACTTCTGCATTGAGAGCCCAGAAGATTGGAGATGTGACAGCTTTCTTATTACATGTGTGGCTCTTCAAATTTTTTTTTAGATGTTGGATGACATCTCCATGTAAACAAATACAGTAAATAAAACACTGATATAGAGGGACACTAAAGCTAACCCCCCCCTCCACCCAAATACTCACCTTTTTACTTACCCCAGTTCCTGCGCTGACACTGCCATCGGTCTCTCTTGTTCTTCTGTTTACTACTGGCTACCGGGAGTCGATGCGAGCCATTGTCGAACATAACTGTCTGAAAGTGTATGACTCAGAGTGAAGATATCAGGTAATGACACATGACTGCTGAGGCCAGTTACTGGCCATAAGCCGACTATCAACAGCCAGAAATAAACTGAAGATTGGGAGAGAACACCGGCAGCATCAGTGCTGGAATAAATAAAATAAATATATAATAATAGGAGGCTAAGGTATAAAAACATTTTTAAGTATATGTAATTAGGAAAATTAAATCAATATATTTATATATATATATATATAAATATATATATATATATATATATATATATTATATAATTATAATATATATATATAATATATATAATATATATAATATATATATATATATATATATATAATATATATATATATATATATATATATATATATATATATATATATATATATATATATTGCAGCATCAGTATCTTAATTTTTTTTTTAAAACAACATTCAGACATCCCCTTATAGTTGATGTGTTACCTTCGGTTCTTCCATTTTATTGGTATTTCCAAATTTACCAACACCGCCGTTACTTATGGTAGACACCCGCAAAATAGGTGGGGGTACAAACACCCAGCAATCAGGAAAAGGTTGGCAGGTATTGTTATATCTTTTCTGGGAAAGCATCATAAGAAATAATATGGGTGAAAATACAACTCGGAAAGGTTACCATGCAGTTTTCTCGGCTGCCTGAATGGCAAATCTGCCCAGTTATGAATTCATTAGGATTTGTCATTGTCCAGCTAGTCATAATTACTATTCAGACGTCCGATAAAGCTGGGTGACGACGCCTGTGTAATCTGTATTGAGGCTGCATTTCTTGTCAGGCTGTCTTCCCAGATACAGATATAACAGAGAAATGGTTGAATAGCATTATGAGCAAGTTGACAAAAGGGAAGACTGAAAGACTTTTACTCTGGATTTTTTTTTAATGTTAGGTAGAAATGCTCTTTAATGTCTCATAAGGGAATACAATATAAAACAATTTGGAAAAAGGCATAACTAGCTTTAGGTTTCCCAGTAGGATTCTTGTGGTTGTAAGTGGCCTAGTTAAAATTCTAAAACTATTTATGCTGTAAATGTAGCAGTTGTTACCCAAATCCATTATTTATGTTGCTTCAGTAAATGTTGGTAATATTATCTCGTACATTATATATTGTAAAGTGAACGAGTGCTTTGAGCTGTGGGATAAAGGCAAAACCATTTAATAGCTTACATGTGATTACTTATGATATCTTTGGGGTCTAAAGGACAGTTTTGCTATATGAAACTCTAAAGATATAAATGTCTGGCAAGATAAACACACTGGGCCTCATTTATTAAAACTATCTATAGCAGTAAGACCGTCTTTGTTGTCCATAGAAACCAATCAGAGCTCAGCTTTCAATTCATATAGTGCTCTGGAAAAATAAAAGTCAAGCTCTGATTGGTTGCTATGGGCATCAAAGACAGTCTTAGGCCCCGTTCACACGGCTTATTTGGCCGCGGATTGGAGCCGTACTGCGCGCCGGATTTGCGCTTCAGTACGGCTCCAATCTGTCCCTGTCATTACGGTAATCCACAGTTCTCATAGAGAACTGTGGATTCCGTCGCTCCTCCCCGCTCGGCGAATCCGCCGCGGGGGGAGAAAGTGACATGCACATTATTTACGCCGCGTATGCTGTAACTGCGGGCGAAATCTGGGCCGCATTTACGGCTTGAATAAGCTGTGTGAACACGGCCTTACTGCTAGTTTGCAGAAATGAGGACCAATGTTCATCTGAGATTAGAAAAAAAAAATCATCTTTTTCCCAGTAACAGGGCTGTTTCTGCTAATAAGCTATATTTGGTATTGCAGCTCAGCCATATTCACTTGATTGAAACTGAATTACACAGCTAGACGCCACTCTCTGGAAGGAATGTCGCTATTTCCGAGAAAAAGAAGATAATTTTTTTCTAAAGTTAGAATACCCTTTAATTTTCCCATGCATTTATGATATCGGCACTTTACCATCTATTAAGGCACCAATGCTGATACCTCTGAATAGCTACTTTGCTGTGAGTGTAAATGGGGTGTTCTCTTTTTGTTATAGTGGGGAGATATTTATGTGAATGTGCTATAACCGTTCACAATTTGCAATTGAATCAGGGCAAATACGTTTGACAGATAAAGACTAAGGGGGACATGAATGAAAACTGTCTAGGTCTAAGACTTTACTTGTTGCCCATAGCAACCAATCAGCGTTCCCCTTTCATTTCATATAGTGCTCTGAAAAAATGAAAGGGGCACTCTGATTGGTTGCTATGGGCAACAAGAAAAGTCTTAAACCAAGACAGTTTTTAGACATGTCCCCCTAAATGCATCAGACTGAGCAGTTGGTTAGTCAAGTAAACCAACAAAATAATACAAATGAGTTGCAGAAATGGCTTTATCCACTATAATTTAAAGGGTTGTCTGCTTTGGACAATCCATTTACATTAGAAAATTCCCAAGAAAATAAACTGATCATAAGCCTGGATGCTGGGGCCCAAGCAATTATTTATAGACTGCCCCCAGAGGCAAATTAAGGCATTACACATTAACCATTGAAGTTAATGGCCTGTCTTTGTAAGGCTATGTTCACACGTCAGACAGAAAAGTCCAGCTTGTTTCCAATGTGGTTTCCTCGGCAAAAATCAGAATCAGATTAGAATGCAATGGAGCTAACCCATGTCCCTCCCCCATGCCAAGTGGGATCTAGTGAGGATGGACAGGTTCATTTTTTTTTCCACACACAGAAAATCCGTGCTGTAGTTAACTGTGTGAACTACAACGTGAAGTGTCCGTCAGTTTGCATGAGGATTATCACGAGAAAATTAACGCGGAATGCATGTTGAAAACCTAATTAAAATCTGTTGTGTGAACAAACCCTAATACACAGACATTCTGGGTCCTACACATTGAAAAATACTCCATCTCCTAGTTGTTGGAGGGCACCTTCCATTGATTTATTATATTCTTTTAGGGTATTTGAGAATGTAGTTTTTAAAACCAAACAAGTGAAGGAAATAAAACCTGCTGTCCTAATGATACAGTAATAAAGACTAGTGATTTACTTTAGTCAGTGCTCAAGACTTGCTAATGGGATTCGTGAGATTGCAAATGTATATCACAATTAGAAAGTGATCATAAATGTCTTCTTTTTGTTTCCAGCTCACAGAGTCTTGAAGACCTTGGAACTCGAAAAGGTGTGAAAACAGATCACGACAGACTACGTTCACTAGTTTCCCCAGTGACTGGTCTGTATATACACATTGCCCCTTTCAAGTGGTTTTAGCCCAGCTCAAAACACTTTGCTTTTAATTGTGAAGATTTTCTGTACTTTCAGCCGCTTTAACCCTTGTGGACACTACAACCTGGTCTCTCTTGGAAGTGCTTTGTATTGATACATTTAAACCTTCATGAAGGACATGGAGATACTAGCATGTTGTTACTATTGGATTTTGTAAGAAGTCTCTAAGGCAGACCAGATTGACAAAATATAGGTCAAATCTCCTCAAAAAATTAATCTGTGCGGCATTTAAAATATCAACTACTTCAGCCTGACGCCTCTATGACATAAAATATTCTAGTTTCAGAGCACCAGCTACACCAAATAAGGGGAACACATAGTGTGGATCATATCTATTACATTTTGTAGACACTTTGGGCCTCACGTATGAAAACTGTCTAGGTCTAAGACTTTCTTTGTTGCCCATAGTAACCAATCAGAGCTCCCTTTTCATTTTTTCAGAGCACTATATGAAATGAATTGGGATCTTACACCTAGACAGTTTTCATACATGAGGTCCTTTACTTCTTCCTTGACAGTGTATAAAAAAGGGATGTGCCTAAGATGAACCATTACATCTTAAAGGGGTAGCCTGAGTCATTTTTATTTATTTATTTATTTATTTATTTATTTAATTAAGCCCATTATGAAAAAAACTATCTACACTTCATTAAATTAATAAGAATTCTACATTATTTATTTTTCATTATTATGTTTTTGTCTGTTAGTGATGACATTCTGTTTGGAACATCAGCCCTTACTACTACATACTCTATAGAAGTGCCAGCCTCCTGACTAGCATTCATGCCCAGAAAATAATTATCTGCTGGACACACACGTTAGTCAGGAGGCCAGCACTTCCATAGAGTAGCTGTCCATCACCCTTCTTCAATGCATTATTACACTACTTCTTACAGTGTGAAACTTTGTTTGAAGAGGGCAGTGGGTGGCTATTGTATAGAAGTGCTGGCCTACTGACTAGCATGTTAATTATCTACTGGGCATGCACCCTTCTCAGGCAACCAGCTGGTGCTTCTATAGTGTAGTCACCCACCGCCCTCCCCAAACAAAACGTCACAACACACAAAGTAATGTGTCATTACGTTCACGGAGGGTGGTGTACACTATAGAAGCACTGGCCTCCTGGTGAACACCCATACCCAGAAGATAATTGTTTACTGGGCATGCCCGCTAGTCAGCAAGCTTGCACTTCTAACGTGTATTAGCAGCAAGAGGTGATGTTTTAAACGAAATGTCATCACTTACAGACTTAAACATAATACTGTCAATAATGTTAAAATAAATAATGTAAAACACCGATCAATTCAATAATATGTAATAATATTTTTTTCCCCTAATGCGCTTAATTAAATAAAAAAAATTACCCGGACAATCACTTTAATGTGTGTACCCTTTCATGGTGCAAGATACCCCAGAGGGTAAAAAACTAGGGAGAATCGCTTGTTGAAATGCATCTGGGTGTATTTGTGGTTCAAAGATTATAGAACAGCATGCAATGTCAGTCAGCAACCTCCAAGGCCAGCAGGTTATTGGCGTGTATTAAAAGAGGCATGGACTCGTGGGACAGGGATGTAATATGGCCACTATATAAAGCATTGGTACAGTTGAATCTGGAATATGCTGTTTAGTCTGGACTCCAGTTTATAGAAAGTATGTGCTGGAGTTAGATAGAGCTGAAATATGAGCAACCAAACTAATAAAGTGGAATGGAGCATCTTAGTTATGAGGAAAGGTTAAAAGAATTAATACTAGTCTTGAGAAAAGACGGCTCCGAGGAGACATGATTAATTTATATAAGTATATGAATGGCCCCTACAAAAACTATGGGGGAAAGCTATTTAATGTAAAACCCCATCAAAAGACAATGGGTCACTATCTATGTCTGGAGAAAAAAGGATTCAGTGTCTAGAGGAGAGAAGTCTTCTTAACTATGAGAACTGTGAATCTGTGAAATAGCCGCCTCAGAAGGTGGTCACAGCAAGAACAGGTGAAAGCTTCTAGAAAAGCTTAGATAACTACTTACTACTAAATAATATTAATACTTATGTAGCCGTATAAAACATTTGGATCCAGTCTGATGGAAATTTGGGCATCAGGAATGAAATATTTCTTTAGTGCATATTAGTTCTTGCCATATGGATTCTAAAGTCTTATCTTTTAATAGCGGAAAACAAAGCTTGAAAAATTAAGTCTACCTCTCCCTTCATCCACATCTTTCTCCAATATGTTGAACTTGATGGACATTAGACTTTTTCAACTATATTAACTCTAGAACAACAGGAAAACGCAATGGAAGTTGGCTTGCAGCACTGAGGTCCTAGATTCAATTTTGACCAAGAGCAAAATATGCTTGGAATATGGTTGCCCTATTTGCGTGGTTTTCCTCCAAAACATGCTACGTGGTTGATTTATAGTTTAAACTGCCACCTGTCTGGACCTTCTTGCCTGTCCCCAATTACGAGTTTGCCTGAAGATTCTGTACCACGCTACACCTCGCCTGCCACTGCAAGCAAGTGGTGTCAGGGGTAACGACCTACAGTAGTAGGACTCCGGTGAACCTCGGGACCACCTTAGATTGCAGTGCTTTAAAGGATCCACTACTCCTGCTGTAACACAAAGCATTTTTGTGTCCTAATGGCTGGGGGTCGCATGTTGTGCACCCTTCTTCTTTCCCATATATTATGATCTCCAACAATGCAATAACCTGATATGAGAGGGACACTGTGTATCTCATTTCACCATTGAGTCATTCAAAAAGCTTGATAATTTTGCTGGAATGACATACCTGGTTTCCATTATCAGTGGTGAATAGACTTTTGGGACTGACATGTAACAGCCTTGGGGCACTATTTGTTATTATCGTTTTGATGTGGAAGAAGGTAACATTGGAAAAATTGTTGTGCCATAACCACATCAGCACTTGATAGATGAGAATCTTAAAAAATATTCCTTGTAAAATAATTTAGCTTTGCAAAAAAACCTTTGGTTTGTTGTATTAACTGTGCATAAGAACCAGCAAAGGCAACTTTCATTTTCTATACCTGCTGTCAAACTATCTGTTTTCCTTTGGCTGCTGAAATGCAAATGTGATTTATAGTCAGTATTCTCTAAGTCATCAAAGATATGTGACAGCTGCTGAATACAGAGAATACCAGCTCAGCTCAGTGTTTTATAAACTGTAACAAAACTGTTGCAAGAGGCAAGTTGCTGTTTATCTGGCTATTTAAGGAGACATTTTTTACCTTGGTTTGCAAGGGATATATCACAATTTAGGAAAAAGACAGGTTTATGTGCAGTTTCAGCTGATTCATTTGCAGGATGCATGGGAACAGTTAACTTGGTTGTGAAGCAGCATTTTCTAGTGTAGTTGGATGTTTGAATATCTTTGATGCCTACTTATATATAAGGTTGATCAGATGCTTGCTGTGCTGTGGAACCCTGACTCCCCTACTATTTGTAGGCTGTGTATAATAGCTTCATTCACTAAACTGCAAAATTATTTTCTGTAGCATAAAGTCATACTTAAAGGGAACCTGTTAAGTTTATTTTTACCCTATCTGAGAGCAGGAAGTGACAGAGAGAGAGAGAAAGAGAGAGAGAGAGAGAGAGAGAGAGAGAGAGGGAGAGAGAGAGAGAGAGAAGCTGAGCTCTGTGATATATAGGTTTATATAATTTGGAGTATGATTTCTGATTAAAAAGCAGAAAAAATAAGAAGGTGGAGTCCTGCTTACCCTGCCCGCATACAGTGACTGACAGCTTTCCCTTTATCAGTATATAGGCAGAGCTCAGTGTCAATTATTGTTTATGAGCAGGGTCAGCAGTACTTTAGTGTTCAATTTTCTAATTTTATCTGCTTTTTATTTAGAAACCCTGCTTCAAATCATTTAACCTTACATATCACAGAGCTCAGCTTCTCTATCAAATTCCAATCTTGGAAAGGACAGCATATAACACCTGACAGGTTCCCTGTTCAAAGAACGTATATACAGTAGGTACGGAAAGTATTCAGATCCCTTTACATTTTTCACTCTTTGTTTCATTTCAGCCATTTGGTAACATCAAAAAAGGTCTTTCTTTTGCTGATTAATGTACACTCTGCACCCCATCTTGAAAGGAAAAAACAGAAATGTAGATATTTTTGCAAATTTATTAAACGAAAAACTGAAATATCACATGATCTTAAGTATTCAGACCCTTTGCTCAGTATTGAGTAGTAGCACCCTTTTGAGCTAGTACAGCCATGAGTCTTCTTGGCAACACGTTTTTTACACCTGATGTGGGGATCCTCTGCCATTCTTCCTTGCAGACCCTCTCCAGTTCCCTCAGGTTGGATGGTGAACGTTGGTGCACAGCCATTTTCAAGTCTCTCCTGAGATGCTCAATTGGGTTTAGATCAGGGCTCTGGCTGGGCCAGTCAAGAATGGTCACAGAGTTGTTCTGAAGCCACTGCTTTGTTATTTTAGCTTTGTGCTGAGAGTCATTGTCTTGTTGGAAGACGAACCTTCGGCCTAGTCTAAGGTCCAGAGCGCTCTGGAAGAGGTTTTCATCCAGGATATCTCTGTACTTGGCCGCATTTATCTTTCCTTCAATTGCAAACAGTCGTCCTGTCCAGGCAGCTGAAAAACACCCCCATAGCATGATGCTGCCACCACCATGTTTCACTGTCGGGATTGTATTGGGCAGGTGATGAGCAGTGCCTGGTTTTCTCTACAGGTACCGCTTAGAATTAACACCAAAAAGTTCAATCTTCGTCTCATCAGACCAGATAATCTTATTCCTCATAGTCTTGGAGTCCTTCATGTTTTTTTTTGCAAACTGTAAACAGGCTTAATATGTCTTGCACTGAGGAGAGGCTTCCGTCGGCACACTCTGCCATAAAGCCCTGACTGGTGGAGGCTGCAGTGATAGTTGACTTTGTGGAAGTTTCTCCCATCTCCCTACTGCATCTCTGGAGCTCAGCCACAGTGATCTTGGGGTTCTTTACCTCTTTCACCAAGGCTCTTCTCCCACGATTGCTTATTTCGAGGTCGAGGAATAGTTTTGTTTGTCCCAAACTTCTTCCATTTTAGGATTATGGAGGCCACTGTGCTCTTAGGGACCTTGAGTGCTGCAGAAATTCTTTTGTAACCTTGGACAGATCTGTACCTTGCCACAATTGTCGCTGAGCTCCTTGAGCAGTTCCTTAGACCTCATGAATCTCATGTGCTCTGACATGCACTGTGAGCTGTGAGCTCTTATGTAAACAGGTGTGTGCCTTTCCTAAACAAGTCCAATCAGTGTAATTAAACACAGCTGGACTCCAATGAAGGACTAGAACCATTTCAATTAGGATCAGAAGGACAGCATGTGAGTTAAATATGATTGTCACAGCGAAGGGTCTGAATACTTAAGACCATGTGATATTTCAGTTTTTCATGTTTAATAAATTTGCAAAAATATCTACATTTCTGTTTTTGTCCTTTCAAGATGGGGTGCAGAGTGTACATTAATGAGCCAAAAAATTAACTTTTTTGATCTTACCATATGGCTGCAATGAAACAAAGAGTGAGAAATTTAAAGGTGTCTGAATACTTTCCGTACCAACTGTACAACTGCAGCTTAGCTTCATTCACATTGTAGACATTTATGGGTATTGACAAGGTATGCCATTAATGTCTGAAAAGTGTGGTTCCCGGTTTTCCTCTGTGCTACAGCTGTAGAGAAAGGAGAAGTGGCATACTCAGCTCTTTCTGTTCATTAGAACTGCCATTGGTAGTTCAGCTGAGTGCAGCCGGGCACAGTTCCAAAGGAAAATGAAGAAAGCTGCGCATGCGCAGCCTCTTGTTTGTTTTGAGCAACAGTGGAGGATGGGTGCCCTTTTTCGAAATAGTTGCAGATCCCACCTTTAGGTCTGCACTTATCTCTAAAATGGGCCCCTGCCCTGCTGTGGCTGCTCAGCAGAGAAAAGATTTCATGCATGCACAGCTCACTCCATTCTCTTCTGGGAGTGTGTTTCTCTACTCGGAGTTCCTCTGCACATGCCAATTCTTAGTTTTTTTTAGCTGCATTAAAAAAGAGAATGGGGACCCATATTTAGCAGACATTTATGGCACATTTTATCCTATGCCAAAATGTCTGATATGGGAATACCTCTTTAGAAGGAGCTGAGCTACAATACCAGATAGATACTAAACCAGAAGCAATGTTTTGGAACAAAGCAGAAATATAATTTTTATTGTGGACAATCCCTCTTATAGCAATAGTACTCTGCAGGGGTGTTACCCTGGGAGGGAGGGGTTAGTAGAAAAATAGTGTCTGCAAAACCACATGTATCAATTCCACCAATTTTTCATGCTATGTCCAATCCTAATAAATTTAGAAAGGGGAATAGGATGAAGGGCAGTTGTGGAAGTGTATCTGTCTCAAACACCAATGTCAAAATAAGGAATTAGCACTTGATAGAGAAGCAGGTCAGTGCTGTCATGAGGGATTAACTTTCACATAAATATCAAGAGAAAACTCAATACAATGACTTTCACGCTATAGTAAATTAATAGTGAAGGTGCTAGAGTTTCACATTAAAAGGACTATAAAGCATAAAGCTTTATTTTTTAATGTTTATTCCCTAAGAAGATTTGGTGGTAAAACAGAATTTGTAAGATTAAGTACATAATAAAGAGCTGAGCGGATTTAAATCCTATTGAAATCCTGTGAAAAAAATTAACAGTGTATGGCCTGTGTCTTGGGTTTTTTGAAATTTTTTGGGTGGGAATCTAGTTTTAGATCTTAATATTTGCACCCCAAATCCATGGTCAGAATGGGGAAAAAGTTAAAACCTGCACAATTTTTTGGGAATTTTTATACTCAGCAGAAAAAAATTCACTGTATTCTTTGATGATTGTTGGTAGTGAAATGGGTAGACAGGACATCTATTTGGTTTGGGGTAAAAGCAGTGAAAGAGTTTAATGGGCAAAAAACCTGGTGGGCCAAGTAACCTCCCTGGGTGACTGACATCTTCTTCCTGTTTTGGTGCTCTAAATTTCCTTTCTTTTCCTTGCCCTTGGGGCATGGGTCTGTTCATACGGTCTCATAAAGGACTAGTACCGTACATGCTGATCCTTTATGATTCGAGATTACACCCAGGGACTCTTGTGGGGGGCAAAATGGGGGAAAAAAGCAAAATTCCCGCTCCCCGGGGTTTGCTCCTTAAAAAACCCAAACTTTACTAGTAGTTTACAGGGCCCCACCCCTAGTTGGTCTTTTTTTATTTGTGGTTTTTGGGCAAAAATACTCAACTTCATTTCTGTTAGGTGCCCCATTCACGGGTTCACAATTTGGCTGGCAGGAACTAAAACTGCAGGGATTCTTGCATATAGATGGCCAGGACATGCCCATTGCCACTAACACTTATCCTGACAGTCAAACATAGGTGTGAAGGCTTAGAGACGGCCAGGAACAGGCTTACCTTGCATTTAAAATAAAATAAAATACACTCTTTTACATATTTGCTTGTTTACCTTCAATAGTTACAGAAAGTAAGATAAATTCCAAGAAGTGGTGTGTTAAGCAGCATGCAAAAATTTTTAGCATATCCCTGTCCATTAACATAAGCCTTGCCAACAAACTCTGCTAACGTAATGAATTCACAAGTAGTGCATGACTCTGTGATCACTACCCAAAATGATTACATACCTCAAGCATTGACTCCAGAGTGTATATAGAATCAGTACTAAAGTATGAACAGTTTCCAGACCCCAAAATAAATATTATAGTTTGAGCAAACAGTAAAATACAAAATCCCCCCATATAAAAACAGATTTTCCCCGACCAGAACCTGAAATAAAGACTGCAGATTTTAAATTCAGAACCTAGAAGAAATTCAAAATTAAGGGGCTGTTCACATGGCGTCTTTTGGGTTGTATTTTTGCATATATTTCGGGTGTAATTTCCCCGAAATTCGTGACGAAATACAGCCAAAACAATGTATAATGCAGTACCCATAGAGATCAATGTAAAATACATGGGGGGCCCAAACACCCTGCGCATATTTTTCCGGGTTGGGAATTTTGCGGGCGTCTGCAACTAGTTAAGATGTGCCTTGGACTATTATGGGGCATTTATGATGTTGAAAATATGCTCTTGCAGGCGCATAATTTCAGCAGCACTATCAACGCATTTACAGTCTGCAAA
>JAODAL010051496.1:0-26643 GCA_025379985.1 Phyllomedusa bahiana
CCCCAATCCGGGGTATGAGAAATAATGCAGCTGAGGAGCCGTGACCAGATATAACACCACAGCCCGTTATCTCTTTCACCCAAATAAAAAGTGGCCTGGGGACTGAGGGAAGTCCCCTGGGAGCTGTAGCAGGCCCTTTTGATGGGGAGAGGCCCGGAATGTCTCTCTCTACCTTTTTGCTGCTGAGATAAGAGTCACCTCAGGGGAGAACCGAGAGGCTTGAAAAGGAGCAGTGCAGTTTGCCCGGAGTGAAGCAGCTGCAGGTAGTGGGGCAGGCAGGATCGCTCCGCCGAATGCCAGAAATTTCGGGCCTATGCTTTACCTTTGCCAGTCAGTACAGGGGTGACGGGAAACCTGTCCTTTGAATCGCCGGCCAAAACCCCACAGCCCGAGAAGGGTCAGGGTGAGGGTTTATGCAAATAGATGCCCGGGAAAATCACAGTGAATGCAGGTTTAGTGAACCCGGGTTAAGTATTTTCCCCTCAGAGCTAAAGATTATGTGCAATCCTGCTGTGCCGGGTAACGCCCCCGCCAATTTTGTAATTTTTAAAATATAGAATTTTTGTCGGGGTTTCTATTTCAGTATGTATGTACATGTGTTTGCTGGGTACCTTTTGTGTGAATGAATGGTCTGCATGTGTAAGCTTTGCTTTCTACGAAAGGTGAAATGTCTCATGCCTGCAAAGGGGGGCTGAGTCAGTGTCCTTAGCTGGCTTTAGAACAAAGGAAATTCCAGAGGGAGGAGGAGTGAATGTCTCCAGGAATGAGTAGATTTGAACCGATTTTGACTACAGTGATTTTGGATAGGTGTGTACTGCTCTTTATATGAAATATAATGGCTATTGTAGAGAAAAGTGATTTTGGTTTCGGCTGCACTCAGACTGGACCAGAAAGATTAAATTATTATTATTTTGTCTCAGGTAGGATGAGTCAAGAGGGTTATTTTTTGTTGTTTATTGGTAGGCACCAGAATGAACTAGACTTGTGGATCTAGCCAGAGATAGGATGTTAACGGGTGGTGTGACGACACCATAGAATGCTTTTGGGGCTTTAGGGTGTAAAATGCTTTTATGCCCCGACCTGTGAGCGGGGTGGAGTTATATTTGCAGTGAGTCATGTGTAACTCACTGGGCAGTGAAACATTATCACAAAAGGGAGGATTGTAATAGCCATTGTGTGGAAAGAGCAGGAAGTTAGAAACAGTTGGAAAATTGTATTGTTTAAAGTTGGACATTTGAAGGCAGAAAAAAATGATGGAAAGTCTTCATATAAGTGAAAGGTTTTAGCTGTCACCTGTGTATAATGTGTTTGGTGAAGGTATGATGGCATGTGAGATGAGAATTCTGTATAGTAGTTCTGCAGATGATTCTGTAGAATTCTATAGACGTTCTGCAGATGATGTTTGGTATATACAGGTGTCACGGATGCCCCTGTGACCCTCATCCCACGCGTGCCCTTTCTCCTGCCTGTCCCCCTGCATACTTACTCCCTGAGGCATGCGCGCGCTGGCAGTGTTACATTTAAAGGGCCAGCGCACCAGTAATTCGCTATTGCCAGTCGCTGCCCCTATTTAAGCCTGCCTCTTCCTGGTACTCCCACCGGATCTTTAGTGCCTTACCTCCTACTGAGAAAGCTTTCTTTGAGTCTTGCCCTGATTACCGTGTACTGTACCTTCTTGCCTCGTCCTCGCCCACGAACCTTTGCCGCCTGCCCTGACCTTACCGCCTCCCCCCCGATTACGAGCCTGCCTTACGATTCTGTACCACGCTAAACCTCAGCTGCCACCGCAAGCAAGTCATGTCAGGGGTAGCAACCTGGTAGACTCCCGCCACAGCAAGTCAATCCCGCTTTGCGGCGGGCTTTGGTGAAAACCGGGACCTACTTAGATTCCTGTTCCCTGGCGTGGCTAAAACCATGGCTTGCGGTGGTCCAGTGGATCCACTACTGCAGACCGTGACAGGATATATTCTATATTTGTGTATGCTTTTGTTGTAAAAATAGAATATAAGCTATATCTGGTGTATAAGTTATAAAGGATATCCTCTTAAATTTGGTTTAAGTAAAAATAAGTCCACGTGGCAGATTAAAGAGCTCATTTTAATATAAGTAAATAAAGTGGGGATTGTGCACAAAGTTTTCAAAATTTTTAAATATTTCTATGTTTTAACCACTTTTATATTACCAGGAATGTCACTTATTGTTTTTTTCCAAAATGTTTCTTTTAGGTGGAGAAGAGCAGCTTAATTATTAACCTTGTGAAGGAATGAAGAGATGAATTTTTATTATTTTTTTATATTGATTTGAAGTAAAAGACTCTTTTTTTGTTAAGTTTTCTATTAGTTCATGGTTAATTCTTCGTTTGTTCATCTGGCTATCTCTTTATTTGTTTGTCTGTTCTGTTATATGTAAAGCCATCTAGTCCAATATGATGTGTGCAGCTGGTGAGCTTTTTATAACTGATGTTAAAACAGAGAGCTCCATGCAGCCAGACTCAGGGGGTGGGCCAGGGGAAGAGCCAATGGTTGTAGATCTTCCAGACACATGCTCCAGTTTGTGAGCAGTCATCTTTTTGGGACACTTATTGATTATATTTTCCCTGAAGTTAAATATCTTCCCCAATATTGTTCCTATTTAGAATGTTTATCTTCCTATAAGTTTAAGGCTCTGTCTACACTGCACAGAAAAACGTCAGTTTTTTCAGCATTTTTCGTTTTCTAAAAACGCTGGAAAAACTACTGTAATCCTCTCCCATAAACTCTAATGTAAAACCGTCCTGCTGTCTACACTGAGCTTCTTTTTTCTGCTCGTTTTATTTACTGGTCGTATTTTGCAACATGCTCTATAAATCGCCAGAGCCGGGCAGAAATTTTACTACAGGAGTCTATGGAAAGCGCCGGACGTATTCGGCGTCTTTTGCCGCTATTTTTCAATGAAAACCCTCCCAGGAGACCCAGGTCCCACCTATAGTGGGTGTTAATAAAGGTTATATCTTATCAAATTTGAATACAAGTGTCTGATGTGTCCTTGTCTGTACCTTTTGTAATAAAACGATCATGCTTTGGTCGCTAACGATTTTTGCGCAATTCATATTTTTTTCGCTAAAAATACGTTTTTTACAGATTTTGGTGTCAGAATCCGTTTTTTTTACAGATTTTGATGCTAAAATCCTTTGCTAAACATCTTTTGGCGCTAATACAGTTATCTCGCGTCTGACGGCAGAAATACGTTTTTTTTGACGGATTTTGGCGCAAGAATCCGTTTTTTTACGTTTTTTGGCACTAAAATAATTTTTTTTACAGATTTTGGCGCTAATAACAATATCTCGCCTCTGACGCCAAAAAATTATTTTTTTACGGATTTTGCCGCAAGAATCGTTTTTTTACGTTTTTTGGCACTAAAATAATTTTTTTTACAGATTTTGGCGCTAATAACGTTTACTCACTTCTGACACCAAAAATATGTTTTTTTACGGATTTTTGGGGCAAGAATCCGTTTTTTACGTTTTTTAGCACTAAAATTTAATTTTTTTTTTAACGATTTTTGCCGCTAATAACGTTATCTCGTTTCTGACGCCAAAAATACGTTTTTACGGATTTTGCCGCAAGAATCCGTTTTTTTTTTCGTTTTTGGCCTAAATAATTTTTTTTACAGATTTTGGCGCTAATACGTTATCTCGTGCTGACTTCCAAAAATACGTTTTTTTTACGGATTTTGGCGCAAGAATCCGTTTTTTTTTTACGTTTTTTGGCAAATAAAATAATTTTTTTTTACAGATTTTAGCGTCTAATAACGTTATCTTCGCCTCTGACTACCAAAAATAACATCTGTTTAACAGGATTTTGGCCTAATTAAAGTGATCTCGCTTCACTGACTGCAAAAAATGCATTTTTTTATTACAGATTTCGTGCGCCAGTATCCGTTTTTTTATGGCTTTTGGGGCTAAAATCCGTCGATCTTACAGATTTTTGTCGCTAATAAAGTGAATCTAGCTTTTGACGCATAATATAATAAACATTTTTTTACGGATTTCGTCTACCAGAATCCTTATCTTTACAGATTTTGGCGCGCTAATAAAGTGATCTAGCTTTATGACAACCAAAAAATAGTTATTTTTTTCTTAATACGGGATTTGGCGCCAGAATCCGTTTTTTTTTACGGATTTTAGTGCCAGAATCCGTTTTTTTTTTAATGGATTTGGGTGCTAAGATCAATATCTTTAAAAATGTTGGTTATAAAGTGATCTCACTTCTGACACTAAAAATATATTTTTTTTATGGAATTTGGCGCAATAATGCATTTTTGGTATTTTAGGCTGCTAAAACCTTTTCTTTACAGAATTTGATGCTAAGTACAGCGTCTTATCGTTGCTGTATGCAAAGATAATGTGCTGGTTCTTTTTGGTGAATTTTGGTACAAAGAATCTGGTGCAAAATAAATAATGTAGTAAGCACTTAGCAAGCCCACAAAGCGACAATGTGCTCCACAATCGCTGACATTGAACTAAAGGAGAGTGTGACTACTTACACATGTTAACTCCACCGTGTAGGGTAGTAGTTTACCATCCAATGGCTTATTTTGTGCATACATTATAAAAGCAGAGCAAAGGCTCGTCCAAAAAAACGCTCCAAAAATGAAAAACTGCTTCCAAAAAATGGACGTTTGTGCAAAGCAGCTTTGTTGAGTGACAGGCAGTGACAGAAATCACAAGTTTCATGAACGTTTTTAGTAATTCGTTTTCAGGTCGTTTTTTGTCCTCTGCAGTGTAGACATAGCCTAAGGGTTTTTCCTGAATGTTTTTGGGACTAGCAGGTTACTGCAGAGAAAGGGTTCAGTCAGGCTCCTCTCCATAATGTACTTTTTTCCTGTAGGATGTACTGGCAATATACCCTAACATTTAAGCCTGATTATGCTTACGATATACAGCCAGTTCTGTCCTCAGTGCTGTAACAGTGGATATCACCTGACTTACAGACAGAAGTATACATGGATGACTAATCTGGCCAGTGACAGCGTAAAATGTGAAAAGGCTGCACTATCTATGTTTTGTTTTTGTTTCTGTTAGCTAATCGAATGCCTGAGCCTCAATGGACAAGTTACAGTTTTTTGCAGACAAGGTGAACTTCTAGGACATTGCTTGTCAGCTGGTGCCAGGGATCTGATCAGAGACCGAATACAGAGACAAGGCCTGATTTCTGGGAATCTAGCACAACTCAGGGATACATCCTGGGTTTGTATTCATATTCTTAGAGATGGGCGAATTTCTCAAAACAATTCGATTCGTTCACGTTCGCCGAATTTTCCGGACAAATTTGCCGTTTTTCGTTCTCCCTCGAATAATTCGGGTCACGAATCCGCGTTAAAAAGACAGCTATTTCCAGGCAGCACAGCTAGCCTGCAGGTGCAGTAGAACGTTGTGCCAAGCATAATATGCAGAGGGAGGCTTGTTTGGGTCTCATACAATGATTGTGTTTTAGTAACACGCAGATGACTGCCGCCGGCTCTCGAATCGCTCACTATAAAATTCCCTGGGGGCACTTAAGAGGAGCAAAACTGCACCAACAAAAACTCAAGCGGTGAATGTAGCCTGATACAGCATGGCCCAGCGAAAGCTGGAAAAAAACAAGCTGAGCTCAGTGGCAACATTAGTGAGACAGAGTTGGAGTGACGGCGGGCAGCCACAGCAGCAGCAATGAGGCATGCAGTGGCACAATGACATACGTGGAGGTAGCAAAAACACGAGGAAGCCACAGAGTGGCACAATGATACAGTGTTGAGGTCACGACAGCAGCAGCAATGAGATCATGCAGTGGTGCACAATGACATTCCGGATGCGGCAAAACATATTTATAGGCCACAGAGTTAGCACAATCACACAGTTGTGGAGGTCACGGGGCGGACAGCAGTATGAGATCAGGCAGTGGCACAATGACATTCTGGAGTGGCTAACAGTATTCAGCCACAGAGTGGCACAATCACACAGTGCTTGGAGGGTCACACGGCGTCAACAAGATAATGAGATCAGCGCAGTGAGGCACACATGACATTCTGGAGAGCGGCTAAACAGTATACGGACCACATAGTGGCACAATCACAACAGTGGTGGAGTCACCGGCGGCAGCGTAGTAGATCAGGCAGTGGCACACAATGCACATTCTGGAGGCGGGCAAAACAGTATTAGGCCACAGAGTGGCACAATCACACAGTTGGGGTAGGGTCAACGGCGCAGCATTAATGAGATCAGGCAGGGCACATGACACTTTCTGAGGTGGCAAAACAGGAGTGAACCACAGATGTGGTCACAATTACTGAGAGCGGAGGTCACGGCGGCAGCAGTATGAGGTCAGGCATGGCACAATGACATTCGGAAAGCAAAACAGTAGAGAAGCTACAGAGTGGCTTACAAGACTGAGAGCGGAGGCGTCATCGGCGCAGCAGCATGAGGGTCAGGCAGAATTGGCACACATTACATTCTTGGAGGCGGCAAAACCAGTAATTCAGGCCACAGAGTGACAACAATGATACAGTGTGGAGGTCAACGACAGCACAGTATGAGATCAGGCAGTTGCACACATGAACATTCGTGGAGCGTCAAAACAGTAATAAGGCACAGAGTTGCACAATCAAACAGAGGTGAGGAGTCACACAAGCGGCAGCAGTATGAGAACAGGCAGTGGCACAATGACATTCTGGAGGCGGGCAAAACAGTATTAGGCCACAGAGTGGCACAATCACACAGTGTGGAGGTCACAGCGGCAGCAGTAAATGAGATCAGGCAGTCTGGCACAAATGACATCTGGGCGAGTGGCTAAACAGTATTAGGGCCACAGATGTTGGTACAATCACACAGTGTGGACAGGTCACAGGTGGCCAGCAGTAATGAGATCAGGCAGTGACAGCAATGACATCTGTCTTGGAGGCTGGCAAAACAGTATTAAGGACCACAGAAGTGGTACAAATCACACAGTGGTGGAGGTCACGGCTGGCAGCAAGTATGCAGATCAGGCAGTGCACAATGACATTCTGGAGGTGAAAACAGGAGGAAGCCACATAATGACACAGATGACTGAAGAGCGGAGGTCACGGCGGCAGCAGCATTGAAGTACAGGCAGTGGCTCAAATGTACACAGTGTGGAGAGGCACAGGCAGGAGTCACAGTGCAAGCAGAATGGAGGTCAGAGAGTGGCACAATGACATTCTGGAGGTTAGCAAATCAGGAGAAAGCCACAGAGTGGCACAATGACTGAGAGCGGAGGTCCCACTGGCGGCAGCAGCATGAGGTCAGGCAGTGCACAAAACACAGTGTGGAAGGACATGGCAGCAGCCACAAGCAGCAGCATGAGGTTCAGACAGTGCACACTTAGACACCTGTGGTGGGATGTCATGGCAACAGCATCAGCAGCAGCAGCCATGAGTTCATAGAGTGGCACAAGTACAAGAGTGTTGAGGTGGGTGGCAATACCAGTCCCTGGTAAAGATGGTTGGAGGACCCACATTGGAGAAACTGTCCAGCAGAATGTGGGTGTCATCAGGTACGGGTGGCGGCATCAGAAAATAGTGCTGAGGCCAGGTAGTTTGAACCCAGACTGCACGCTAAGCTTTGGTGTGTTTGTAAATCCTGTGCCGCGATCCACAAGCCTTGATTCATCTTGAACAACCGGTCAGTCTTCCACATTTCCCGTGGACAAGCGTGTCTCCTTGGGGTAACGATGGCCCCCACCGCACTTGAGAACCCCGCTCTTATGCCACATCTAACACACTAGCCGGCGCAAGGACAGCTTTCTCCACTGCTCAAACTTCGGCAAGTTGCGGCCACCACAACCAGTTTGGCTGCCCGAGTAGTCCAAGGCGGTATTCTTCTAACTGAGCGGTGGCAGAGTGCTGTCCAAGGTAGCCACAACCTGTTTGTTCTCAGGGACTGTCTCAAGGTCATCCTGCTGCTGCTGCTGGTCGACTGCCCTCCTCACTAAGCGGGTGAAGGAAGCTGACCATCAGTGGAACTCCATACTTTGGTATACTAACTGATGGAGCCTGTACTGCTCCTACCCCCCCACCTTCCTCCCAGCAGCCGCGCAGTAGTAAGTGGAGCGCTGAGGAACCCACCCCCCGACAAGACCTGTCAGATGGAGGGACGATGCCAGCACAATAGCCCGTTACCAACTGATATACGGAGGAATTCACCTATAGTAATTCTGAGTTTGTCCTTCCCTCTCAATATCTGGGAAAAAAGGCTACCATTATGGACCGTTAGCGAGCGGGACCCCCCCCCCCCCCCCTACCCACCCCCCCCCCCCCCCCCAGAATTTTTTTAGAGTGGAGAGCCGAAGTCATCCCCTATGCCGGATGCTGGACTTATTTGGCTGTCACTAGCCAGCAAATAAGCATGCTTTGGGGCCATCTGCACAAGTGACTCCGAGGGGCTCCTGCCTCCATTTCCACTGTATACTTCACGGAGTGCTTGGAGGAGTCATCTGCCTCATCTTCCTCATCGTCCATCCTCCTCCTCCAGCTGCTCCTCCTCCTCCTCTCGTCACCTGGGTAGAAAATCCACTCATTCTTCACCAGACAATGCTCTGCGCTCCAATGTCCTCACTCCTCCATTTCAGTCCCCACCGGACTCAAGTTGGCCACGAGATGTAGTCGCCAACGTCTCCAGTCCCCCTGCCCAGACAGATTTTTCAGCATCTGTTCCAGGACAGAAGAGAAGTTCAGTTGGAAATGACCGTTATTCATCCCGTAGTCAGGCACTGACACATAACGTCGCCTTCTCCGCTCGAATGGCGCTGCAACAAACGGCAGGTGTCACGCATGAGCTGCCACTGGCTGACATCAAAGTTACACAGGGGTAGTACTTCTGTCTGCCTGGATCAACAAAAAATCGTTTAATGGATGGCCTTCTCTTTTCATCACATCGGTCCAACATGTGCAGGCTGGAATTCCAGCGGGTGGTATAAGCATCGCAGTATCACAGTGTGTTGGTGAGGACCGTTCTGCGCTGTCCAATTCGAGGAGGGTGGTTCCTTGCTATGTACGAATGGATAAAGTGCTGCACATTTCAGGCCGAATTTTTCAGAATGTTTCTGAAGATCCGTTGGAAGACTATTCAGGAAACCTTTCACACCAGATTGCGAACACGTGCGCCATGCAGGGCGCATGACCTATCCCTCCTCGGGCAGCGCGACACCATGTTCCTCCCATTGTCCGTCACCATGGTCCGATATGCAGTTGGCGCGGAGAAATGTCCACAATTCGATTTTCTTGCTGCATGACGCGGGAGCAGTTCCTCCCCTGTGTGACTTATCGTTCAGCACGAAGGCAAGCCAGGCTGCGTTAGAAGAACTGACTTGACAACCGCTGTGCATACACATGTTGAATGCGAATGAGCAGTACTTGTGGAGGCAGAGATGGTTGTCAGGTGGTGATGGAGGGGTATGGCGGGTACATTGGGGCGCAGGTGCAGCATTTGACAACGTTGGAGGAGAAAGCGGCGTCATCCTGTCCAAGTTTTTGAGTGTGTCTGGGCTGGAAATCACATATCACCCAGTGGGGACCGTAAAGGCGACATGTACCGGCCCTGACCGTAGTTACAGCTCCATATGACCGCGGCTGGCCGTGCACCATTGGAACAAAAACCGATAAGCTCAAGTACTGACCCACCTTCTGTTCTACATATTTTAAGAAGTGCAGAGTACAGGCCTTTTTGGAAAAGAAATTACGGCTTGAAACTTCTCCATCTCCGCGGCTCGCACATCTGTATCCATTAGTTCTCTGAACGGTGCAGAGTCCACCAATTTGGAAAGGAAGGACTGCAGTATCTAACAACTGGACAGGAGAGCCACGGTCAGCTGCTGCTGCACCTTAGGATGGTTGGACGCATCACTTGTTGTCTCTTTACCAATTCGCCTCGCTGAACGACTGCTGGCGCCATGAGTAGCGCAGGAGGCAGGAGCATACTGGGACCGGGAGATGATTTCCACAATAGACCGAGCTCCCTTTCTGCAGAGGTTGTTGAAGCCTGTGACAGGCTGCAATGGCAAGCGCGTGGCCACTTGGGGCGCATGCTTCTGCTCAGTTGCTGCGGCGGCAGAAAATGGGACCAACCACATGGGAGCCACGTTTCTCCCAGGCCACCGTATGTGAACAGCTGCATGTTGTTTATGCAGGGCCGGGGGTGCCAACTTTAGCTCCCTGGCCAGCTTTCACTTTCTGCTATACAGTTTCAACATATACCCATAATTCTGGCCCCCGCTCCTCCTGTTTCTTACAAAGAACTGCCACACCGCCGAGTATCGATTTACCGCCAATGCTCCGCACTGAGTGGACTACTTAGCCGGCCCTCTGCCTCGCATGACCCCCCAGTGCCGCTACCTTTTTCTGACCCTGCTAAGCGGGTTTTTTTACCCTGTGGCTGCTTGTGTCTCCCGACCTCACATACCTGCTGCCTGATTCCTGCTGACGTACACACGCCACACGACCCACTGAGGCTATTGCTGCTGCGCCGCTGCTGAACACATCAAGACCTGACGTTCCTCCCCCACCCACAAACAAGTGGGGGGGGGGGATCTCCTGACATGATGACCTCCCTTGCCCTTCACCCGGCTCCCAAGTGCGGTCGGCTAACATCATCATCTAATATGTGTTCATCGTGCACAGGCTGTCTCATTAAATCACCGTCTGGTATGCCCAAGGCTGACCCTTCACACATGACCTCCCATGCCACTCTCCAGATACATGGGGGGGGGGGGGGGAGGATAACACAATGGGGGATTAGGGGGTTTTTAACATCTAACTTTTGCTGCCTTACTGCAAGAACGCAGATATTGGCCCCCCATTTCTTCGCTGCCAATTGCTGCTGACGCCATCCTCAATTGTTCAGCCGTCGCTATAATAGTGGCGCTGAACCAGACCACAATAGTAGAATCTCTGGCTTATGGAACTGGGATGGGACAGCGAGGCGGGCTGAGGACAGGTGAGGGCCGTTTGGATTTAATTTTCACCGCTCCCGGGCATGCCAACTAAGGGTTTGTCTGAGGTTCCTAACCGACTCATGGCTGGGGTTGTCTCAGATGTCATCTGGGAGGAAAGAGGATTGACCTAGTTCAACCAATCAAGAACGCCTTGGGTTGCGGAACAACACACTCACGGCCGGCATACATGACAGCGGCAGTGTGTTGGCCCACCTCACCGAGTGACCCCACTGCTGCGACGTCCCCCCTTGCTGTTGGCTGCAACCTGGCCTGTTCCAGGAATGTTTTGAGGTGCCACTGGCCACTCGCAAGTGCAGAGCCTGCGACTTCTCTGTCTGACATACTGTTTGTTCGAAAATGCACAGACACTGTTTGATGATTATATCTGTATATGAAAAAATATTACACCCTGTTGTTTACTACAAATGAACCCAGGGTAACAAGCTTGGGTAAACCCTAGGAGTATAAATTGCGCTCCACAAATGGCCAGTAAAAATTTACTTGTATGTGTCCGTTTAAAAACACTGTGTGATCTTTACTAAATGTAAAAGCACAAAACAGCGCTTAATTAACTGCGGTGTAACTTGAATATGCTACAAGGAAAATTATATATTTTGGCGTTGCGAAAAAGACTGTTTATTTTGTCACCACAGCAAAAACAACGCATAATTAACAACTGGTATGTAAATTGCGCCAAGAATGAGCCGCACAAACACTAGCGTAGCTTTGTAGTCGTGTTACAATTGCGTGTTTTCTACACCACACAACAAGAGATACAGTTGTAATTAACCTTGCTTGTGATTTAGGCTACAGGAAAAATTTATATATTTCAGGCGTTTGAAAAGACGGTTTATTTTTGGTCAGCACACCAGCAAAACAATGCTTAAATTACCCCTGGATGTAAATTGCGCCAAAGAATTGAGTACCGCACAAACTATAGCTTTGTAGCGTGTTAACAATTGGCTGTTTTCTTACTCCACAAGCCACAAGAGATACAGTTGTAATTAACCTTTGCTTAGTGCGAATTAGGCTACAGGAAAATTATATATTTTGGACGTTGAAAAGACGGGTTTACTTTTTTTCAGCACACCATCAAAACAATGCTAATTAACCCTTCGGATGTACATAGCGCCAAAGAATTGAGCCGCACAAACTAGTAGCATATTGTAGCTTGTTACAATTGCGTCGTTTTTCTACTCCACAACAACAAGAGATACAGTTTAATTAACCTTTGCTGTGAATTAGCCTTACAGGAAAATTATAATATATTTTGGTTGAAAAAGACGGTTATATTTTGTCAGGCACAACCAGCAAAACAACGCAGTAATACCCCTTATATAAATAAGCCCAACAAGAATTGAGCCGCACAAACTAGAGCTTTGTAGCGTGTTACATTGCGTGTTTTCTACGCCACACAACAAGAGATACAGTTGTAACTAACCTTTGCTTGGTAAATTAGAGCTACAGGAAAAAATTAATAATTTTGTGCGTTGAAAAATGACGGTTAATTTTTTTCAGCACATACCAGCAAAACAACGCTTAACATAACCCCTGTAATGTCTAAATTGCCCAAAGCATTGAGAAACGACCAACTAGTAACTATGTAGCTGTTACTCAATTGGCGTGTTTTCATACCCAAACAACAAGAATACAGGTTGTAATTAACTTGCTTGGTGAATTAGAGCTACAGGGAAAAAAAAATTATTATATCTATTTAGGCTTTGAAAAAGACCGGTTTATTTTGTCAGCACACCAGTCAAAACAACGCTTTGATTAACCCTGGATGTAAATTGGCGCCAAAGAAATGAGCGTCACAAACTAGTAGCTTTGTAGCGTGTTACAATTGCCGTAGTTTCTTACGCCAGCACAACTAAGAGATACAGTTGTAATAAGACCTTTTTGCTTGTGAATTAGGCTACAAGGAAAAATTTATATATTTTGGGCGTTGAAAAAGACAGTTTATTTTTTGTCAGCACACACCAGCAAACACAAGTCTTAAGTTAACCCTGGATGTAAATCTGCGCCAAAGAATTGAGCCGCACAAACCTAGAAGCTTTGTAGCGTGTTACAATTGCGTGTTTTTGTCTACGCCACACAACAAGAGATACAGTTGTATATTAACCTTTGCTTGTGAATTAGGCTACCAGGAAAAATTTTATAGTTTGGCGTTAAACAAGACGTTTTTATTTTTGTCGCACACAGCAAAACAACGCTTTCCTTTTAACACTCTGGATGTAAATTCGCCAAAGAATTGAAGACCGCACCAAACTAGTAGCTTCGTAGCGTTTCCAATTGCGTGTTGTTCTACGCACACAACAAGAGATACATTGTAATTAACTTTGCTTGGGAGATTAGGGCAACAGGAAAAATTTATATATTTTTCGTTGAAAAAGACAGTTTTATTTTTGTCACACACCAGCAAACAAACGCTTTAATAACTTCTGGATCTGTAATTGCATCCCAAAAGAATTCTGAGCCCCACATTCTATTAGCTTTCTAGGCGTGTTACAATAGCGTGTTTTTCGACGCCACACAATCAAGAGAATACAGTTAGTAATTACCCTTGTCTTTGTAAATAATAGGCTACAGGAAAAATTATATATTTTGGCGTTGAAAAAGACGTTAATTTTTGCACAGCCACAAACCAGCAAACAACGCCTAATTAAACCTCGATTTAATTGCGCCAAAGAATTGAGGCCCCACAAACTATTAGCTTTCTCTAGCGCTGTTTTACAATTGCGTGTTTTCTACGCCACACAACAAGAGATACCAAGTATAATTAACCTTTGCTTAGTGAAATTAGGCAACATGAAAAAATTTATATATTTTTGGCATTGAAAAGACAGTATTATGTTTGTCAGCGACACCAGCAAAACAACGCTTAATTACCCGGGATGTAAATTTTGCGCCCAAAGAATTGAGACCCCCCGCACAAACTAGAAGCTTTGTAGCGTGTTACAATTGAGCGTGTTTTCTACGCCACACAGCACAAGAGATACAGTTGTAATTAACCTTGTGCTTCGTGCATAGGCTACAGAAAAATTTAATAAATATTTTGCGTTGAAAAAGACGTTTATTTTTGTCAGCACACACAGCAAAAAACAACGCTTTATTAACCTCATGGATTGTAAATTGCTCCAAAGAATTGAGCCCCCCAAACTAGTAGCTTTCTAGGCGTGTTAGAACAATTGCGTGTTTTCCTACGCACACAACAAAGAGATTCAGTTGATAATTAACCTTTATGCTTGTGAATTAGGCTACAGGTAAAAATTTATATATATTGGCGTGAAAAGACGGTGTTATTTTTGTCACAACAGGGTCCAACCAGCAAAACATACACTTAATTAACCCCCTGGATGTTATTGCGCGCCAAAGAATTGAGCCGCACAAACTAGTAGCTTTGTAGCGTGTTACAATTGCGTGTTTTTCTAACGCCACACAACAAGAGATACGGTTGTAATTAAACCTTTGCTTGTGAATTAGCTAGCCAGGAATAAATTTATATAATTTTTGGCGTTGAAAAAGGACGGTTTATTTTTGTCACAACACCAGCAAAACAACGCTTAATTAACCCCTGGATGTAAATTTCAGCCAAAAGATTGAACACACAAACTAGTAGCTTTTGTAGCTTTTACAATTGCGCGGTTTTCTACGCCAACCAACAAGAGATACAGTTGTAATTTACCTTGCTTGTGAATTAGGCTACAGAAAAATGTAATATATATGGCTTTAAAAGACCGGTTTATTTATGTCAGCAAGATCAGCAAAACAACGCTTAAATTAACCCCTGGATGTAAAATGCGCCAAAGAATTGAGCACACAAACTATTAGCTTTGTAGCGTGGTACCAATTGCATTTTTTCTAACGCCACACAACAAGAGATACAGTTGTAATTAACTTGCTTCTGTGAAATAGGTGCTATCTTCAGGCAAAAATTTATATATTTTCGGGGTCGGTTGAAAAAGACGGATACTTTGTGGGTCAGCACACCAGCAAAACAACGCATAATTAACCCCAGGATGTGAAATATTACGCAATAGAATTGAGGCAGCCAAAAATGAAGTGGAATTAGTTATTGTAATAAACCTGCTGTTCTTTAAATGGAATACAACAGGAACTGGCTTCTAGTCCCACTCTGATATAAGAATGTATATGCAGCTGCAGTGGACGCACACACAGGATTTCAAGATCCAATCCCAAAAAATTAGACAATATAGAACATTAAGAGAACATGTCTCTGATACAAGCTGATACACCCCACAGAAATCGCTACATATAAAAACATTCAACATTAAGATCTTATCAGCCGCGGAGCACCTTCCCCTGATTAGCACAGGTGATGAGGAAGTGTGATCTCCCGGTCTCGCGCCCTAGGTACTATATAGTGCAGTGACGTCACAGAATCCCGCCGGTTCCTCTGATTGGCTTCACCTCTTGTCGACATGTCATGCAGGTAATGCCCTACTTCCTCCCAGAGGTGCTTTGCCCCAGTGGAGCGCCATGAGCTCGCAGCCATTATATCAATCAAAAGCACACTTCGTTCACCTGGGACCGAAGTACCTCCGATACCTCCAAAGTTCGACTATCGTTCCGGAAGCCTAAAGTTTTCCTGAAATTCTAAAGAATCCATTTCGTATAAGAATCTAGTTCGCCCATACTCTAATCATAACTGTACAATTTTAATATGAACAGCTGTTTACTTTATGCATCTTCTGTATGAGGTGTTTGTGCTACACACCATTTGAGATGATAGAAGAGGCACTTTAACAATTCCAAAGTCAGAAAGTTGTTAATTTCATCTACATCTTCTCTGGATACCAACCTGACTATGACAAGTGTTTATACTGTACTGCACTGAGATAGCTGGTCATACAGCCACGGCAGTCCCCTTTACAACATTCACAGTGGTACACAGCGAGAGACTAGTAGCTAATGCACAGCTAGTTAGATCCAGGGCAAAGCGTAACCCCTGTATGGTGTACGAGTATCCACTGTAGTATAAGTACTTATATCATGAAAGCCTCAGAGGTGGTACTGTATTAGCCGCGAAAAATATATACCCTGTATGATGTACAGATGATATTCTCAGGCTGCAACTATGACATATCTCTATGGCCTCTTAGCTAAGCCTGCAATGTGAGTTACTGATGTACCAAATGTTCCACTGACTTGGTGTAGTACATTGAACCCTGCCACTCTGTTACCCTAGAACTTAGACCCAAAGGGAGAAGAAGTAGATGGTAATGATGAGGAAAATTATGCTTGTATGATCCCAATGGCACAAGAAACAATAGGATTTACCCATGTGAAGGTCTTCCCAATCACTAATTCAGACTTTTGAGGTTTTTTTTGAAGGATCCAGGTACTGTGAATACGGCAGGTAATCACATTGGATATTCGGTGGTCACGCAACATAAGGTAATAAAAGTTGAACCACTTCCGCCTCATTTAACATGAGGGGAGTTGAGGGTACTCACAGAGGCATGAACAGTGTCCGAGGGTAAGACTGCAAACATATACACAGACTCATGGCATATATTTGGAATAGCCCATGATTATGGTCCCATATTGGCTGAGAACCGGCATTTCTTAACATCAAATAAAAACCATCCAAGCATGCAGAAAAGGTGTCAAGACCTAATGGAGTCCCTATTATTGCCTCAAGCTTGAATAATTAAAGGGTTGTGGGGCACATACAAAAATCGTGACAGCCGCCGAAACAAGGGTAATAAGAGCAGACAAAGCGTCCAAAACTAACTGGCTGCAACAAAGACTAGGGTTAAAGGGGTTGTCTCACTACAAGGATTACTTTTTGTATTAAAGATCTTGCAAAAACAAGTCACTTTGCAATATATGTCCATTGACAGTATGCTACCTATTACTAGATATCCCCTCTTGTATGGGCTGCATCAGCTCTTCAGGTCACTATAGCTACAGACCTGTTTGATCTCTCCTGATAGGCTGCCAGCACTGGTTTCTATAGCTACAGACCTGGCTTTTACTGCAGCCTAGTAGAAGCCAGTAAACACGCCCCTGCATTCAAAATGAAACCAAGAAAAAACAGGACTGAGGTAAGATGAATCAATGTAGTGAGACAACCCCTTTAAGGATCTTGTGAATGTACAGGACGTGTCCACCATAGACCCTGTAACCCCTAATGTCCTTAAGACCCTTCAATCCCAAGCTCAGAAGGTCGAAAAGGGGAGTAGGAGAAACATGGAGCTCAATTAAATGAAGGTGGCCCGTGGAGTGTAGGCAATAAGCTCTGCCTCCCCTGAGTCCTTTTCCCAAAGATGGTCTAAGCAGCCTATGGACTGACCCACCAGTCTAAAACTGCTATGGCTATGTGTTTGCTAGTAGACAAGTATTGGGTTACTCTTGGCTTCAGTACAGCCACAACCAAATACCCTCTAGCCTTTATGACGTGCAAAACAGAGAATAGGTATAGTAGGAAAGGTCCCCCAGGAACACATGCCTCGACCACTGTATCCATTCCAAGGAGTGCAAATTGTCCTTGTTGGCATAGATCTCTTTCCTGGTTGGCCTGAAGCCTTCCCAAAACAGAAAGCAACAGAAAAGTGCCCAAAAGTTGATTAAGGTGTGGATTTGGGCTACCAGAAGCAATAGAGAGTGATAGAGGAACACACTTCACAGGGGAAGTCATGATGGGAGTTAAAGGTGCCTTAGGTATAGAAGACCTTTCAGGTTCTCTACCATCTTCAGAGAAATGGAAAAATAGAACAGTTAGATGAAAGAAACAGGGAAGCAATGGCCAGAGTGTTTGCCATTAGCTTTGTTTTCAGTCTGTTGTACACCTTAAGGAAAATTAAACTGTCTCCCTATGAGATCTTAGTTGGTACTCCCGCAAGACAGGGCCATATTTCCCACAGGTTTTACTGACACAACATAGCAGTATGAAAGGCTATGTACAGACCCTTCAGAAACACCTTAAAGCAGTACATAAACAAGTTTTTATTCCATTCCATATCTGAGCAGTGACCTGAGTAGCCACAACCTTGAACCTTGGGTGATTGGGTATCCCTTAAAAGACACGTGAAAAGGAGCCTTGAGCCTATCATTATGACGGTCCCTTCCAAGTTCTGCTGACAACTGAGACTTTCATGAAACCAGAGGGAAAGAACAACTGGGTCCACACCAGCCACTAAAAGAGAATCACTCCTTCCCGTGATTAAAAAGATGAAAGATGCTGAATAAGTTCCTGCAACATCATAAACTATCATATTACTGTTAAATATGTACACACTCCAGCAAGTGCTAAGACTATGCCTTATCTAGCAATTCCATCAACCTGGGAGGAACTGTCTAATATGTCTTGCTACCCCATAGAAACTATAGCTCCTAATTTCAAATCTGGACTAATGACTGAACATCACTGGTACTTTTATCCATAGCAAAATTGACACATTCAATGTTTTTTTTTATGTTACCCTCACAACACATACAGAAGAGGGTTAGAGTATGAATGCGTTAATATAGGAGGGTTGGGAATTTAAGAGCATCAGTCCCATTAGTAAAGTTGAGAAAAATATGAGCTCCTGAGTTGAAAGTGTCAATAGGAAAGGCCTCTATTCGTGATACTGTAGGGATTTATGTTGGTGTGGAAGCTACTTTTTTAGTAGTAGATACTCATGGATTAAAATGGGAAGAGAGTAAATATTTCCTTTTAATAGATGTGACAAGTGTTCTGCATTTGGAAATGGGACACATAGTAATCAGGCCCCTCAAAATAATGGTGATAACTTTGAATGTTAAAAGGAGATGTGTGTATAAAAGAATTGCTCCTTTGTACATGATAGTAATCTGTTACATGGGTTCATGCATCTGAAAGATCTACTGGAAGACATGTGATATATGCTCCATATAAGTGGATTATTCTTGGAGTAGAAAGAACATGCACTATAGCTAGACTGTCACCATTTACCTTCTTCGTCCCCCATAAGTATATAGATATAAACAAAATACCCAGGCATACACTGTATAAAACTGTATAAAAGTATACTGTATAAAAGTATCATTACATGATAGTAATCTGTTTCATGGGTCTATGTATCTGAAAGATCTACTGGAAGACATGTGATATATGCTCCATATAAATGGATTATTCTTGGAGTAGAAAGAACATGCACTATAGCTAGACTGTCACCATTTACCTTCTTCTTCCCCCATAAGTATGTAGATATAAACAAAATACCCAGGCATACACTGTATAAAAGGGCAGCAGATAACAAGCCAAGGGAAATGGGAAATCTCATTTAGTTTCCATGGGTATAAGTTGTAAATTGGTAGTGCTTTATTTTTATACTGATCCAGCAAGAAATTTTCAAATTTGCAGATTTAAAAATAGTTTTTTTTTACAGAACTGAGTGATGAATGGTTGCGAAAGCAAAAACAAGTGAAGAAGGACTCGTATTGGGTGATATGTTGTAATTTTTAAAATCTAACAAATTGGTTCAGAGGCCCTGGTGGATGTCTGATAGCGATATTAAAAAAATAGTTTTATCTTGTTGTGACTTGTGAGAATATAATATCTTCTCTTCAGGGCATAAGCAGCCTCAATATGTTTGATGAGCTTAATATGTGTAGGCGATCCTTTTTTCTGAGAAATCCAGCATGGTGGAGGCAGGGAAAAAAGAAGCATGTAACTAGGAAATCTAGCAGTGCAGATTAGCTGCATGAAAATATACTCAGAAAAAACTTAAGACATTGGATCTGATCACACATATCTGCTCAAAGGGGGAGAATTATGAGGGTAATGTTTATAATTTTGTATTTATATGATTTTATATATACTTATAACTTATGTTGTAGTCAGGGCAGGATCTATGTATAAGGTCCTCAGTAGTAAGGAATTTACATAGAGGGCCCCTTTCTTACCGAGACTTTGTGGCACCAGTTAATTAATACCATGTGTGTGACTGAATAGACCGTTCATCCATGCGTTGGACTCTTACTCCTTGGAAAAGTTTTCTTTGTGTCAGTAAGTTAACACCCATAGCTAAAGATGGGCGAATTGATTCTAACGAAGTAGACTTCGTTTAGAATTTCGAGAAAACTTCGGTTCTGAATGAAGTCGAAGTTTGGGGTAATTCGCGGGAACTATATCACTGCAAAATTATAATCCCTGTTAAAACATAACTTTTACTAAATCATCTAAAATTATACTTCCTAAACCCCTATATACTACCACAACACACCTAAATGATACAGCATACTAAATATCATCCATCAGTGGAGTAATCGCCCTGATAAAGGGCGGCTCCGCTTTAATGACAGATAATATCACTGTATACGTATATTATAATTCTTTAATCACAACTATCCCTTCGCGGGAACGAAGCATGTTTTTAATTGATAAAATGGCCGCAAGCACATGGCGTTACATGGGGCAAAGAACTCTGGGAGGAAGAAAGGAGGACCCTCAATGACATGTGCAGAGATGAAGCCAAACAGAGACCGGCGGAATTCTTTGACGTCACCGCACTATATAAGTCCGGACACGACGCTGGCAGCCCACACTCCTCTCTTTGTGCCATGCTGTGGCTGCTGCAGTAGCTCTAGCTGAGATCTCACACAAAAGAAATCACTTTTATACAGCGATTTTGGGGGGGGGGGTGTCACAGCTTTTCTAAGAGACTGCTTCTCTTCCGTTCTAATTTTGATTTTGTGGGTTATTGGAATTGAAGTCCAGTGTGCGTCCAATTCAGCTGCATATACATTTTAATGCTGTCTGGTCAGTTCTGGAGCACATTGAATATCCAAGGGTTATCTAAGCCTGTTTTTGCTGTTGTATTCAGTTAAAGAAACAGCGTTTTTACAATCCACATACTCGTTAATTTTTGGCTGCTCATTTCTTTTGCGCAATTTATATCCATCGGTTAATTAAGCGTGTTTGTGCTATTGTAGTCAGTAAAAGAAACTGTGTTTCTCAACGGCAAAGACGAAATTTGGCAGTGGCACAAACATTCCTGGAGCAGGCACAGGTCGCAGTTCAGTAAGGGGACGTCGCAGCAGGGGTGATTCGGTGAGGCCAGAACTGTCATCTAGCGGCCGTGTGCTGACTAGCAACCCAAGGGTCATTCACTTCCTCCCAGATGACATCTGACAACCCCAGCCAAGAGTCGGTGGGAACATCAGACACAACCTTTAGTTGGCTTAGCCCGGGAGCGGGTCAGCAGCCCTCACCTGTGCTCAACCCGCTTCTGTCCCATCCAGTTCCCTCAGCCAGAGATCTACTATGTGGTCTGGGCTCAGCGCCACTATACAGCAAGGATGAACAATTTGAGGAGGACAGTCAGCAGCTACTTGGCAGCGAAGAAATGAGGCCAATAACCCCTTCTTTTTGCAGTAGGCGGCAAAGTATAGATGTGGAGAGTGGCATCGGAGATCATGTTGTGAGGAATCAGCCTCTGCATACCAAGACCGTTGAGGAGGACAGCAGTGAAGATCAAACAATAATCGAAGATGATGTAGCCGACCGCACTTGGGGGCTGGGTGAAGCAAGGGCTTCATCATCGTCAGGAGAAGAGGGCGTCAGTGTTCGCATCAGGCAGCGGCGCAGCCAGCTAGTGGGTAGTGTGGCTGTGAGTAAGCAGGGTAGCAGCAGTGCGAGGTCGGGAGCCAAACGGCCACGGACTAGAAAACCCGCTTCACAGGTCCAAGAAAGTAGCGGCACAGGGGCTCAGCGAGGCAGCTTCTCCGCGGTGTGGCAGTTCTTTGCTAAGACACCGGAGGAGCCAAATATGGGTATTGAGAATCGGGTGAGCGAAAGTGAAGGTGGCCAGGGAGCTAATTTGGGCACCAGGCCCTGCAGACATGCAGCGTCCCACCGGGGCCTGGGGGAAAGGTGGCTCAGTTTGGTGATCCACCCTGCCCCCAAACAGCAAAGTGCCCGCATGCCTTTGGGCCCCCCGTAAAGGGCCCCACCCCCTTGAAAGGGAGTATTTCTTTTTCCCATCTGTCCCGGTCAGGTTGCTCCTGCTCCTCGTATATGGCGCCAGAGTCGTTAGAGGCGATTGTAAAGAAAAACGTAGCGTCCAACCTCCTAGGTGCAAAAAGCTGACCGTGTTTCTGTCCAAGTTGTTGGTACTGCGTCCCCCCCTTTCCAAAGGGTGGATCTGCAGTTGAGAATAATGGCCTGTGCTGAGCCGAGGGGAGGCCAACCTTAATTTTTTCCCCAAAAACGCAATACCCCCTTTTCACAAATATGTAGAACAAAAATTTGAGCCAGCCCTTTGAGCTTATCGGTTTGTTCCAAGGTGCACGGCAGGCGGACTGTGGAGCTGTAATACGGTGGGGGCCATACATGTCCTTTCGGCCCACTGGGAAAGTGTTCCGCCACCACACCAAACAATTTGGACAGGAGACGGCGTTTCTCCTCCACGTTGTCAAAGCTGCTCCTGCGCCAATGTCCCCCTTCCTCCACTACCACCACCATCTCAGCCTCCACAAGTGCTGCTTCATCATCCCACATGTGTAGGGCACGCGGTGTCACGCAGTTCTACCGGGTTCTCGGCGAGCGAAGTCACACAGGTGAGGAATGCCCCCGTTCATTCAAAAGAAATGTGTGTGGCTTTCTTGCGCCAACGAAATCAACCAGGTAAGGGGACAATGGGGGAAACATGGTGCCCGTGCTGCCCCCAAAGGAGGGATGGCCCATGCGCCCGCTGGCGCACGATTTCAATCTGGTTGTAAAAAGGTTCTGAAGTCTTCCCCCGATTTTCAAAAATTCTAAAAAAGGGAGGAAACTGGCATGCATTCACCCCTTCCCTACAAACCCCAGGACACCCTCCTGAGTTGCAGGGCAGATGCCCCCCCCCAAACACCGATATGCAATGTTTCAAGTTGGAATTCCACTGCACTTTGGACCGACTGTATGAACAAAAAGGGCCATTAAGTTTTTTTTGAGACCAGGGGGACGGAGTTCCCCCCTGTGAAACTTTGAGGCAGCCAGTGGCAGCTCATGCATGACACCTGACTTTGTGGGCCATTTAGGAGGTGGTTATTTGTCGTGCCAGGACTAGGGATGAATAACTATTCCACTCTTCATGTCCTGGAACAGATGCTAAAAAAACTTCTGGGCGGGGGAAAAGGAGATGGGGTGACTACATCTCGCGGCCACATGACGGGGGGACTGAATGGGGGAAAAGGGGAGGACATTGGAGCAGAAGCATTGTCGGTGAAATAGTGGTTTTTTACTCAAGTGACTGGGCGGGGGAGAGGGCAGCGGGGAGGACGATGGAGATGGGGAAAGACGAGGCAGATGCCCCGCAAGACATGGCATACAGTGCAGATGGAGCAGGGATCCCTCAGAGTCATTTGAGAGGCCCCCAGCATGCTGATTTGCCTGGCTAGTGACAGCCGAATATACCCTCCAGCGAGGGAGACTTCGGGTCTCCCCCCTCTTGGACCCCTTTCTACCCCCCAAATGGGAGCCTTTTTCCAGGCGGAGGGAGGAAAAACTCAAAAATATAAAAAAATCCCCCGTGTCGTTTGCCGCTGCCCATTTCGGATCGTCCCCCCTACAGGTGTGCCCGGGGGGTTCCTCACGCTCCTATCCACTGCCGCGGTGCTGTGGGAAGGGGGGGGGTTTTGAGCAGTACCGCCCATCAGCAGCAACCTAAATCTGGAGCGCTGATGACAGCTTCCTTCACCCGCCCCGTGAGGAGGGCACTCGCCAGCACAGCGGACCTGGCAACCCGAACCCCAGGGGGTGGCCTACTTGGAAGCATCTGCCCCCCTTTTTAAAATCCGCTGGACTACGACCGCCAAACTGATGTGTGGCCCAACTTGCTGAATTTTCGTGAGAACGTCCCGCCCGGGGAGTAGTGTGGGCTCAGAGCGGGTGTTCATGCGGCGGGGGATAGTTACCCCAAGGAAACCCCCTTGTCCCCCGGAAAGTGGAAAGACGACCCTTTGTCAAGATAATAGGTGTGGATCGGCCCCGGGTTTCCCACACCAATGCCTTGGGGTCAGATTACATCAGCCATGACGCTCACCAAAAATTTGAGAAATGAGTTTGGGTTCAAAAATACTTGCCTACCACTATTTGATGCCCCCACCCCCGCTGATGCCCCAAAATCTGTGCCAGTTTCTCCATCTGCCCACCACCATCTTTTCGGGTGGTATTCCCCCCCACCTCCCCCCCTGATGTGATGCTGCTGCCGTACTTACAAACCCTTCATTGTGCCCCTCTCTGACTATCTGTTGCTTTTCCCTGACCCCACACTCTGTCATTGTGCCCCTCTAGGGGTACTCCGTTTTTTTCCACCCCCGAATGTCATTGTGCCACTGTCTGACCTCATGCGCTGCGTTGCTGTGCCTTTACCTCCACTGTGTCATTTTGCCACTCTGTGGCCTACTCCTGTTTTACCACCTCCGTGTCATTGTGCCACGTTGACCTCATGCTGCTGCTGATGCGCCCCGACCCACAAACTGTGTCTTGTGCCACCCCTGAAACCCCATGCTATTGCTCCTGCCGTCCTCCAAATTCCCCCTTGTGCCACTCTGTGGCCTACTCTGTTTTCCACCCCAGATTTTGTCTTGTGCCCTCCCTTTACTCGCTGTGCTTTTATGCTCATCTCCACACGTGTCTTGGCCCCTTTATGGGGTCCCGCGTTGCTGCCTTCCAGAATTTGTCATTTTTCCACATTTGGCCTACTTATCTGTGCCAAAATGACGCTGTCTCCCCTGGAACACCCTGGGTTTCCCAAAAGCGTTTCCACCTACCCCTCTATGACGTTTCCCTAGTTTGTTTTCCCCTTCTTTTAAACCCGTCAGAAGGAATGGGGGGGATCGGATTGTTAGCCAAAAGCAGGGGTGGTACAGAACACAGAAGAAATGCAAATATTCCCTTTTTCTGGGGAATTTTGTTTTGGGTCAACTCCCTTTTTTTTTTAGGTTAGCAATACATGAATTTTTTACCGATTGAAAGCGGTTCGCGGATGAAAAAAAGGGCAAAAAGACCGAGTCAACGCAAAATTTCTGCTGACATCCCCCTTCCCCTCATTCCGGGGGGGCCCCTTTCATTTTCAGTGTTTAACAGAACAGGTTTTATATTTTTTGACGGTTTTAAAGTCGGTCATGCATGACCCTATTGACTCCCCCTTTCTGTGCTGGATCTGTGGCTCTGTTAAACCCACTCTGTTTCTTTGACACTATGGTAGGATTTAGCCCTCAACTTGTTTTTTTCCCCGTGGCGCTGCCTACTATATCAGGTGCATTGAACCAAATTTAATAATTTGGACAGTTATCTCCACAAAATTGTCGCTGGTCTCCCAGACTGCCTTCGGGACACTAACGTTTTTCTTAGGAGATTGAATAAAATTGAGATTGATGAACAAACTATCCCTTTTTTCATTTGTTTAAATAGGCCTCTATACCAGTATACCTATAATGAGGGTAAAGAACAATTCTGAAAAACTTTTCAAGTAGTTCCATTGACAATCCAAACTTTCTTTTAATGGAATTTTGAGGTTGTACTTGGTAAAAAAAAATTTTCGATTTGGAAAAGGATTTTTTCCCTTTAAAAAAGGAGGCCCTTATGGGCTCTCCCGTCCCCCCGTCGGCAAAAATACATGGCATCCTTTGAAAAAAAATTACGTCCATCCCCTATCGCCCCCAAAGTCTCAAAGGTAAAAATGTGGCATGTGTTTTTTGAGTGGAAAAGGGCCGAGGACCAACTTTAAAAAATTTCTTTATGTACTAAAAAAGTTTTCATTTACCAAAATTTAATTTACTATAACAAAAAAAAACAAGATGGTTCAATTCCTAGTGTCCCGGGCTATAGACAAACAATCAATACAAACCACTTATAAAAACCCAAGGATATAGATAAAAAACAATCTTTACGTAAGGGGAGCTGTCACTCGGGCCAAAAAATTTTTTCCTGGTATCCCAAAAATAACTAATTAAATAAGGGTAATTGTTTTAGGATGAGGGTTTAAAAAAAATTAGGAAAGATAGATAATTTTGTGGAGAAAGGATATAATATTGAAATCTAAAAAAAAAATGGGCAAGGAAGTTGCAAAATTTGGGTTAAAAAGCTTTAAGAAGACAAAAAAGAAAGATAAAAAAGATAGCAAGAAATACTTTTTTTTTACCAAATATGAGCCCCTTCAAATATATAAATAAAACGATTCATAAAAGGGGGGGGTTTTACAAAATACCCAATATGGGAATTGTTCCCCAAATACCCAAGCCGTCTTAAAAAAAGGGGAAAAACTATAGGAATGAAAAATAAAAACATATCCCTTAAAAATAAACAAAAAAGGGTTAAAACATTGCTATAACCCAAAAAACGGTACTTTTTCATGTTGCATGCCAACATTTTCCGGGATTTTTAAAGGGACCAGAAATTTTACATCCTACAAGGGGGGAAAAAAATTAATGTGAAGGGGTACCCCCACTTTTTTCCTAAAAATGTTATTATTCCATCAAATGCCCCTTGTGCAAACTAAACAAGGACAAAAACACCAAGATTAAAATAAGATTGAAAAACAAAAACATGTATAAAAATTTTAAAATAAGAAGAAGAAATTCATTAAGCATCACTGAACAAGACAAATTTTGGGGAAACCCCATTAGCCGACACTTCAGGGGGGCAAAACATAATTCATGAACTACGATGGCAGGGGATTGAACAAGTGCACTGCCAGTAAAC
>JAODAL010051497.1:0-26641 GCA_025379985.1 Phyllomedusa bahiana
TCCTGATGGTGTCTGACCTCTTGTGTTCTCTATGTGGGGGTTTGTAGGTTATACCCGAGGCGGGGTCTGACCCCCTAAATTTGGGCTCTTTATGGGGTTGTTGTGTTTTTACCTGACTGGTGTCTGACCCTTTTTTTGTGGGCTTTATATGGCAGTGTTTGGGTTATAACTGACTTGGGGGTCTTCCCTATTTTTTTCTCTTTTTGGGGGTGTTTTTTTTTGGTTATATTTGCTTAGTTTTTGTTGCAAGTACTTGTCCCATTTTTAAAAGTGAGGGAACACCTGACCCTGTGAAAAAGTTAACTTTTATCTTTCTTTCTGGTGTTTATTCAGAAGGTGGTGAGTGCCCGACCAAGGGAAAAGTGGGGGGGATATTTTATGTGGGGGGAGGGGATGTGGGGGTGGGGGCTACTTACCCCCGTTCTATTTATTTTTTAGACTTGACAGTGTGTAGTAAATTTTTTGAATAGCAGATATTGACTCACTTTTTTTGTGTATTAAAAAATCTAGTTTTTTTTTGAACACTGTAATTTTTTGGTAAAATGGGGATTTTTGTCCAGTGGCCCCGGTTTAATCTTTTATGTAGATTAAAAGGGGGCCCCAAGATTTAACCCCCCAACCCCCCCGTCCACACTGTCCCCTTTTTTCAAGTTCTTTTCTTGGGGTGAATTAAAAATCATTTTATTACTGCTTCAAAAGGCAATTTTCCCCCATGGTTTTTTTACCGGGGCCCCTCAAACATTGAAGAAAAAGTAAAAAACCCTTCCTCTTATCATATATCTGGCAAATCCCACATATCTTATCTCCCACTCCTTGTTGATGGATTCATTTTGGATGTCCCCCTAAAATATAAGGCTTTAAAAAATCAGGAAAAATTATTAAAAAAAGATTTAAAACTTGGTTTAGTCCTGGAAGATCCCCTGGCTGATTCGGAAAAAACCTTTCACAAATAGGGCAAGATCATCCCCTTTTTGGTGGGTACATCTGTGTGGCAGGTTTTAAAATGGGACTGTTAAATTAACCTTTGAAAGTCTTGTTTTCAGAGTTTAACAATTTCCCCCAGGAATACAAACGTGTTGCTTTAAACATTTGGAAATCTTCCACTTATTCTGGCTATAGCATGTGGGGTCAAAATCTTTCCATAACAGACAAGAACTTTTATTTGGTTTTGGAGCGCCTCAACCTTTTCCCCTTTTTAGATTGTTTGTGGGCCCTGCCCCCCCTGCCCTTTTTTTACTTTAGCACTGCTTCCTTTTTTGCTTTTCTGCTTTGCCTTGGGGTTCTGCCCCCTTTTTTGGCCACTTTTTGCCCCCCTTCTTTGGCCAATTTTGCCTTCCCCCTTTTCCCAATTCGCCTTCACAATGCCTCGCTTCCTTTTTACAAAGGAAATTTTTTAACACCGCTTTTTCTGCATCTGATGTAACCTTAAACTTGTCAGTAAACTGACCTTCTGGGAAAGAGGGTTTTTTTGGGGTTTTTTTTTTTTCCTGGGGCCCCTAAAAATGTTTGGAAAATTTCAGGGTTTTTTTGGGGTAGAAGCCCTCGCACAAAAGACCCTTTTTGGGGAAGAATATTCACTTTTTTAATTTTTTTTTACTTGAAAAACACACAGCAATTTAATTTAAAAAATGCTTTAAAAATGTTTTCCCCCTTTCAACATGGAGGATACCAAAAGGGAGATGAAAAAAAACAGCATGCCATCCTTTTGAAAAGGGGTATTTTTAAAGATCCCAAAGCTGATACTTAAAGGGGAAAGTTTAACCCCGCTACCCAAATTAAAAAGTCCTGCAGGGCCCCAAAAACCCCTCCCCGCCCCAAAAATTTTTTTGCCATTTTTTTTTTAGAATTTGTCCCCCAACGTTTTTTCCCCCAATTTTAATAAAAGCATACAGCTTTTTTCTGCAAAAACAAAAGCCCTTTGGCAATTTTCCCTTTTTTTTTTGGGTACCTGGGACTGGGCATCCCGAATCCAAACCCCTGGGGGGCCCGGGGAAATGCCCGGGGTTGGGGGGTGGTAAACTTTTCCCCCTTTTTTTTTTCAAAGTTTTGATTTTCCCTTTCTTCCTTTAATTTAAAATTTTTAATTTTATAATTTAAAAAAAAACCTGTTTAAAGTGTTAAAAAATGGGGAAAGGGGAATTTTTAAAAAAATTGGGTTCCCAAAAAAAAACCAAAAAATCCCAGAAAGGGAAAAAAAAAAAGGAGGCCAAGGGGCTGGTTCTTGAAAGGGAAAAGAATTTAAAAAGGTTTTTTTTCCTGGGAAATGGCCTGAATTTTTCGCCTTTATTTGGTGTTTAAAATCCCTTAAAAACCCCCCACCCCTCTGCAAAACGAAAGGGCCCTTTTTTGATTTTTTGCTCAAGACACCCGGATAGTTTTTTTTTGCGGCCGCCCGGGTTTGGCCACACTGGGCGCTGGAAAATCAGGGCTGTTTGTACTAACAACAGCCCCCCCGTTCCCCCCCCCCCCCCAGAGCATCCCCCCTTGCGGAAACACCGGGGGGCGAAGAAAACCCCTGCCAACCTTTGGTTTTTTAACCCTTTGAATTGGGCGCTGCGCGTTTTTTCCGCAAGCGCAATCAAAAAGGGTTTACCCCTCTCTTTCAGGGTGGAAATCCGAAAACACCCCCCGTCAACCGACAGAGTCCCGAGGGAACCGCGCAAGGCCAAAACGTCCCCACAGCTCCTGGGACCTAAGTGGCCCCAGAGCTTCTGTGTACGCCAGCCCAGTCTTTGGAAACAGGACGCACACTGTATCCTGGTCCCCCAATCCACCTGCCCCTGTGTCCCAAAGTTGACCACAGAATTTTAAATGTTTTAGCATATATGAATAATAAGTGGGGTTTTAAAAAAAAAAAAAAAATTGTAACACAGTTTTTTTTTTTTTTTTTCCCTCCCTTTTCCATGGGATTTAAAAAAAAAAGTAAAAATAAAAAAACATAAAAAGTGTAAAAAAAAAAAAAAAAAAATATAAATAATAAAATAAAATTTATTTTAATTAAAAATAATTGTGCATAAATTTACAACACAAAAAAAAAAAAATTCCTAACAACATCCACATATTAGTGTAATCCCACATGACCGTAATAAACTTATAGAATTATCTAACCAAGTTTAATTGAGTGAGAAAGTGTAAATAGGAAAGTAAAATAAAAAGGTAAAAAACAAAAAAAAAAAAACTTTTAAATAAAAAAAAGAATACTGCAATTATTTTTTTAAAGTTGAAACTTAAACTTAATTTCCCCCAAAAAGTACAAACCTTTGTCTTGAATAAAACAAGCCCTCAATACAAATCCTTCCAAATTGAAAAAAAATAAAAAAAGTTTACAACTGTTTTATTGAAATAGACGCAAGGATGGACAAAAAACTAAAAAAAAAATGTTTCTGGTACCATTAACACTTTTCAGTGGGTTTTTTCGGTTAAAGGAAGTTAATCCTACAGGGGTTTGCCCTCTATTTAGAAAGGACCAGAGCAAACCAAGGCAGGAGGATTGTGACCTGTATGTAATTGAGTTGATATGAAAGGCAAAGTGGTGCGAAATAGGCCCATAGAATTTGGAAAACAATTGGATGGAAATACAAGGGGGATTAATGCCTGAAAAAAGATATTTATGTTGTAAATCCTTAAGACCCCCTTCCAGAACATCACTGAGGGAACACAGAGGGTCCAGCAACATAAAAACAAATGGACGGCAGCAAAACCATGCAGGTTACAGTGTAAAATAGTGGGCGACTTTATCAATTACCCTGATATTGACCAGGGTTCCATGGTTCTGCTCAACTGCAAAATGAAGGAAGTTTTCCTCAACCTTTTTGTTTACATGGATAATTTTTTTTAATGACGCATTTTGTCCGAAAATCCCAAGTAAGAAAATGAATGCCCTCTTTTTGGATCTGGGTAAAATTTTCATATAACAAACGTAAAACTTTGTTTGAGCGTTCCACTGTTTCCTTGATAGTCTTTTTTAAAAGCGACCACAATATAATTCGTTTTTATTTAGTCCCTAAACCTTGGGAAAAACAAACACGAGCGGAAGGCCAAATAAACATTTTAAAATTTTTAAAAAATGCCCAATTTTTTTCCCCCTTATAAAAGGCCCCCGTAATAACAGGACACAGAAACCTTAGAGCACCTATGATCAACATTATTTTGTAGAAAGCGCAACATGGAGAAGCTTTTAACATATAATATTCCCATAAGCAAAAGTAATTTCCCCATGGAAAACCAAAAAAAGGCCATTAATATTCCCAATCCCATACAAACCTAATACAAAATATCAGTGGCACAACTAAAAAAAAAAACTAAGTTTACTATTTTTTTTAGTGTTGCCAACTGGATATTTTGTATTTATAAGTATGCTATAGCCCCCTTGCCAGTTTTAAAAAATCACCTATGCTTAGCTTTATTTCCAAGAAATATATGTGAGTTTGTGGCAAACAGGCTAAAACCAATTTTTGTATTTTAAAAATAAAAATCAACATGGCTCTAACCTTGAGTTTTTAAAAGGGCAATAAATTAAAATAGAAAAGAACTTTTTAAACAAATATAAGACCAAAGGGGTCCCAGCATTTGCAAAAAAATTTTACAAATAGCTTAATAAACAATTTTGTGACAAGGGAAAATCAAAAATCACTAAAATAACAAAAAGAAACAAGGCAAGTGGGCCCCCAAAAAGACAGCAAAACAAACCCCTAAGAAATATTTCTTTTAGACCCCCTTTAAGGACCCTTTGGGTTATTTTGGTGGACCACGTTCCGTTTTTTTTTTTCCCTCCCTCGCCTTCTGAAAACCAATAACTGTTTTTTTTTATTTTTTCCACCTACAATACCACAAATGAGGCTTTTTATTTTGTTTATTTTGCCGGGAACAAATGGAGTTAATTTCACTAACTAAATAGAAAAAAATACTGGAAACCCGCCAAAAAAAATTTCCCAAGTGGACAAATTTGGTTAAAAAAAAATATTTGTATTTTTCCCCCCTAAATGTGCAGGTTTTTTTTATGCTTTTACGGCGTTTTTTTTCAATCTTCGTAAATATAAATGTGGTTTTTTTATTCTGTATTCCTTTCCAAGGTTTGTTTACGCATCCCCCCAATACCAGAGAAACATTTAAGGTTTCCATTATTTTTTTTTTTGGTAACTGTAAAAAAAAATCCCAAAACATTTATTTCTATTTGTTTTGAAATTTTTGCGCCACGCCCCCATTTTTGTTGCCACCCAATAACTTTTTTTTGTACTTAACCACCCTACTGACGCGTCAGAAGGGCATTTTTTTTTTTGCGGGCTGAAAGTGTACTTTTTTTTATTTGCTATGCAGTTTTGGAATGCTTTGCTGAACTTTTGTTTTTTTGATCATTTTTTTTTTATTCATTTTTTTGAGTGACGTAAATGACCTCAAAATAAACCAATTTTTGGGCATTTGGAATTTTTTTATTCCTTTCCTACGATTTTTTCACGTAAACGGATTTAAATTATTTTTATAAATTTTATTTTTATAAATCGGAACTTTTCGAAAAACCGAAAGGAATACCCAATAGTAGTTAAACTTTTTTTTTTTAATTTTTTTAATGATTTTTTTATTTGTAAAAAAGGGGGAAAAGGGGGTTTGATTTTTGAACTTTAATGACTTTTTTTTTTTTTTTTTTGTACGTTTTTAAAAAACTTTTTTATTGTTTTTTACTGAACCCATTGAGCCCCCCTAACCCTTTTGGGTTACTTGAAAACCACCCTAAGGTGGGCGCCGATTGGTTTTTTTTTTAATACAACCTAATCCAATACATAGGCAATTGCATTTAGTTGTAAAAAAGATTGGCGGTTTCCCCCACTTCCCCCTGTTCCCCCTGCCGAACCAGAAGTGGGCCAAAAACCGCCAGGGTAAGTGACGGGATCCCTTCACAAGGCTCCCCACACCAATGCCCCTGATTCGATTCGGCGCAGCATAAAGCTGCGCTAATGCCGAATCACGCCACCGATTCGGGTGCCCCGCGGGCACCATCGCGTTTTAATTCAGACGCCGCGGGCCATCTTTTTTGGCCGCGCGTCTTGATGGTAAAAACAGCGCCAGCGGGCGGAAGCCCACCCACCCCCTCCTGTTACAGCGGTGTTAGCCGGACCGAACCCCCCTGCAAAGCCCCCCTTAGCGCCCTGGGACTACTCCAATAACCCCAAGGCCATTAAGGGGTATTTAAACCATATAATGCCAAAAAGCCAAAAGTCCTAGCAAAAGTTTTAAAGGACCCCTTAAATAACAGTAATGGGTTTTGCTATAAAAACAGGAGAAGGAAGTGCAAAACTAATAAAAATTAGTTTTTTTCCTCTAGCCTCCTGTAAATATACTAACCGAGAGAAAAGTAAAGCTTGAAATGGAAGGGCGGGCCCCCCAAGTGGGCAAATGTTAGTGGTGCTAAAAGAGCTGATGGGGGGAACCGAAGCCCGCAGTTAGAGATAGGAAGATGCCCCATCTGTCCAACCATCTAATATAAATAAAATTGGCTGAGTAGTAAGAAAAATTCCAAGACAAGTTTTTTTTTAAATAAACTGAATGTGAATAAGGCCCCCTCCAGGCCCATACGGCCTTACACCCAAGAATTTCCTCAATACCTCAGTTTTTTGGGTTTTTTTTTTTTCTGTGAACAATATGTGCGAACAATAAGGACTAACCGAAAAAATGCATAATATGAACACAATTAACACTAATACCAGTTCCACATTGCTTTCTCTTGGGCTTAAGATCAATTAAGTATTGTTTCTTTTTAAGAATTGATCTAACACTTTGAAATCTGAAATGAGGCCTGAAAAACACAACGGCCGGAATAATCCCCGATTTCCAAGCGATCCTCCGAGGGAACCCCCGACTTCCTAGGAGATCCCCGCCAGAAAGAGAGGAGAACGACACCAGCACCCCCGAAGGAAACCCTACATGAACCCCCTGGCATCCGAGGAGAAAAGAAGAAACCCCCTTCCTTTCTGAGACCAAACCCCCCCTTACATACGTTTGCGGATTTTCCCCCCCGGCACTTCCAGCGAGAAGACCCCGCCTTTTTTTTTTGCTTTCGAGGACAATCCCTGCCTTCCCGAGGAGACCCCCCCTTTTTTGCTTTTTGAGATACCCCCTGCTTTCCAGAGGAAACCCCCTACTGTTTGTTTTCGAGCGCCCCCCCCAGGAAACCCGGATTCTTCTGCACCCCCCGACGCCCCCGAGGAACCCACGCCCCCCTTTCCCGCTGAGAGCTTTTTTTCGACGCCCACCCTTTGCCTTTTCTGCTGGCAGAGAAAGCTCCCCCCCGGAAGAATCTCTGCCTTTCCCCCTCCCCCACTACAGTGGAGTCCCTTGCCCCCCTGGCAGTACCCCCCAAGAAGAAATCCCCTTTTGTTTTTTCTTTTTCCCTTTTGTAGTCTTTTGTTCCCCCCCCCTGAAGATCCATTGCTCCTCACAAGGCCCACAAAGAAATCATCGGAGCCCAAGACCGGGCCCGGAAGCCAAGCACCAGGCAAGCACGCGAACCTCCCCCGGAACCCGTGCGGCCCAGGACAAAGGAACCATCCCCCCTCCAACCTCTAGATTGGTAAAAAGTCCCCAAACCGTGCGGCCCTCAGCTGCAAAACCAGGTCCCTCCAACCTTTCCTCCTGAAAACCTCTTCAGTCGAAAGGCCACCGAACCCCCAGCCCCAACGGAGCCTACCCTACACTGGAAACCGTAATAGGCAGAACGGTGGGCCGTTGAAAAACTTCGAGAAAAGTTGGATGTTAAGGATACCCGACCATGTCTTGCCGGAACATGGTTTTTGTAAAAAGATATTGTGGGACCCAGGCCCCATCAGTCCGGCCCGAAACCCCCTTTAGCCGTTCCAGCGTTTTTTGTTACCTGGTTTCTTTTTTCTATGTAACTTTTTTGCATCCATCAGCGCGTTCAGAAGGTAAACTGAAGGCCCGTCAAAAAAAACCGCCCCGTACCCGATCGCCCTTCCTCCGTATTTTCGAGGGAGCTCCCCCCATGCCAAGAAAAGAGGAGAGCGATAAACCTGTCCCTCCCTTGCGTAAACCCCCACATACCAGCCAAAATAATCCTCACCTTCCTCTCGCGGTACTGTTAATGTTTGGTGAGGGAACCAAAACCCATATCCTCCAAACGTTAAATGGGCTTTTGGACAGGCAGATGTCCCTTGTGGGCTGTTAAGGGCTAACACAAGAACAGAGGGAATTTCGGGAACGGTTGGGTCCGTGCCACTTTGCCCCCCCCAGCATTCCCCTATTTGGGTTTTTTTCCTTCTTCTGGCCCTTATATTCTTATCCCCCACAACCGCAGACCTCTGTTAAGGAAGGTAGGCGTTTTGGAAGGCATACGAGCCTAAGGACCTGCAAAGGAAACTCCTGCCAAGAACTGGCCGGTCCCCACGGGACACGGAAAAAACCAAGAATTGCCCCACCCCATATTTCCCTTGTAAACCTCCTGTCGGCCTAGGTCCTCTCATCCCGTTACACAGGGATTTGGTACCCCCTGGAAAGAGGAAAGTTCCTTTGGCCCAAGAAGCGGCACAAAATGTCCCCCCGGGCCTTAGACCGGGACCAAAAGCCTGCCCCCGCCCAAGGTTTTTTGCCGCCCCGGCTTCCCTTCCCACCCCCGCAAGTAAACACAGGTAAGGAAAAGGCGAAGAAGGTCCCCCCACACCGCCCCGCGCCCTCCATCCCCTCGGAGGACATTATCATACCTTTCCAACCCTCCCCACCCAATTCTCCGAGGTAAATCCTCCCGCCCCGCTTCCGCCCCCGCTCTCTCCCCTCCCCCCCGTGGCTTAGGCCCCCCTCCAGCCTCCTGCCGCCCCACCCCCCCTTTCCCCCTGGAGGAATTTTTCCCCCTCTTCCTGCCCCCATGTTACCCGTTAGTGAAAAGAGGAATTAGCCTGCAAAATGGGAAGACGCCGGCCCGTCCCCCTGACAAAACCACCAGCAAAAAGAATATCCCCCGTTGGTAGTTTTTTTGGGAGCCCAAACTTCCCCCAGTACCCGGCCGTTCGAGCAGAGGAAGCAATTTTTTTAACAGATTGGGTTGGGAGACTCCCCTCAAAGACCGACGACGGGAGGAGTAGACGACTTTGAGAAAACCCTAATCAAGGTCCCCCTGGAAGCCCCCAACACGTGCCTACACGTAAAAAGGCACACACTGGGAACGATTTTCCCTCTGTGGTCCCAATAAAGGGATCCCCGGTTAAAAAATTTTAACCGCAAAAGAAGGAGACCCCCCCCCCAACGGGTTTTTTCCATCGGATAAGTTGGTAATGTATGGTCTAACCAATACCCCTTTTTCTCCAACATGGCAAATTTTAAATCACTCTTTAGCATAAATGGTCAAGGAAGCATTTAGAAAATAGGTCCCTAGAATTGCCCAGAACATTACTAACTAACCTTTTCTTTCCCAGTCGCAGCTAGCCCGATGTATTTTTTACTTTTTTTACAGGAATGTTCCTTTGGTGTTCGTGCGGTCTCTCCACCACTCTGTAAGGCGTTGTTATGGGGGTTCCATGTTCCCCTTCCTTCTGGTCCCTGGGCATTGGGCACTGCAAACATGTCACCCCCCCCCCCCGCAGGGGTTGGGGGCCCATCTTTTGTTCCAGGTGACGTTCAATCGCTTTTGAACTCGGTCCCGGAGCTCGTCTGCGCAGACCCCCTTTCTTTGTTCCCGTTAGACCGTCACCTGGCCGGGGAAAAACCGTTTTTTTTCGGTTCAGTCCAACCCGTGTTACGCTCCCCCCCGGACAAAGGGCCACCCCCCTGAGCTTTCCTCCAATACTGCGGGCTCAGCCTTTTCTACCACCAGAGCGGTTATGTTGAAATCCCGCGATTTTCAAACCTGTCCCCCTATAGAGTGAAGGACGGAAAGAAGTTTGTCCAGCAACCTCATCTTTAACTCGATGTCACTCCAAACCATGCTTATAGAGAATGAACAAAAACCGAGCCTCTTTTTGGAGAAAGAATTATTGGCCTGTATTGGGCCAAAGCTTTTTCCGTGGAACTATTCGTGAACCGTCCCGACGCACCTCTAACGCCTCGACAGTTCGACTTTGTCTTCGTCCCCGAGAGCGTTCCCCAGGTCAGGTTAGGTTCTCCTATGGTCCCTTTTGGCTTACCCCCTTCTCCACCACAGGGGCCCATTCACTTCCCAGGCGTCCCCTTTGGTTGCAAAACGCCTTGTCCCGCCCAGGCCCTTAAAATCCCTGGAAGACCTAAAACTGCCTCCCCCCTGGTTGGAATAGGGAAAGACGTCTCGAGAAACCTTGATAAACCGCCTATCTGGTTCCCCCTGGAGAAATAAACGAAGGGATAATTTTCTTCTTAACCTTGTGGCGACTGGGGAGTTTTTTTTTTGGTGAAATGGGTGGAAGTTTTTTCGAAAAAGCTTCCCTTTTCAGCAAGCCCCAACAAGCGTGCGAAAAAAGGAGAGGGCCTTTCAACCGATGCATAACGAGACAGGCCTTTCCCTTGCGAGGGACCCTTCCAGCCGAGCGGGCTTGGGACGTTCCCTGGGAATGACTGGGGAGGGCCAAAGATAGGCCCCTGAAAAACCACTTTTGAGGAGAAATCTCCAAAATCCCTCTATTTTTCCTTTTTCCGTCCAAAGGTGAGCAAACCGAGAGAAAGTGAGAAAATGTGTATCCTCCTTTTTCTTCCTTCAAATTAAGAATCCCACACCCGGACACACAACCCCTCTGAAAAACATGCCATTGAAGAAGAATGGAGAACCGAACAATGAGAAACGGTAAGAGAGAAAGTGATGGGGTTCTCTTCTGACTTCTATCGGAACACTAACCGCACCCCCCAAACCCCAGACATATGGAAGACAGCGGATAAGTTTTCCCAGGCCAGGTATCTCTAACACTCCTATTGATCCCCGCCCATGTGCCTGCCGCCCTGAAACGCCCCGCTCCACAAGTTAGAAAAGGACTGTTATTCTCTGCCCCGCAAACTCCTTATTAGAAAAACCCAAGGCCGCCGGGGCACGAACGTCCCCCCTCCCAGGCCAACCTTTTTAAACGTCCGTTTGCCTGGGTGAACCTTGATCTGCCCCCGACCTGCTGGCGGTCCCTAATAGCGAGAATGGCCGGCGGAGGGCAGAAAATGCCTCTATCGCTGAGAGGGCATAATAACCATCTATTTTGTATATTAAGGCGCAAGGGAGAGAGGTGTGGGGGCGATTCTCAAAAACTGGCGCCCTATTTCCCTGCTCCAAACCTCCCGGACCCTAAACAAGAAAATCCCTGGCCAAAGGTTAAATGGCGAATAGCCACCTTAAAATCCTGTCATACCCGCGGGTCCTAAACCCGCAAAACCCCAACCCTCGCGTTTTCCCCCGTCCAATCCCGCGGATAGTCTCCGCTCTGTGAAGGGAACGGTTTGTCAACTACAACCCTAGCCGCCTCACACACCGCCGCCCCCCATGTCAGGTCTGATCAGGAGAAAGGCCTTCGACCCCTGTCCTCCCCCCAACGTCCTTCAAATGTTAAGGCTTTTTACGCAAGCCCTTTTGGTTTCGGCGAAATGTACTGCCTTTCTGGTAATTAACATGATGTATCGTGAAACATTTATTCCACTCGTGCGCTGGTGAAACCGGCCTGAAGAAATCTGAAACCCCCCTTTCCCCCATCTTGTCCGGTCCCAGAACTAGGCCTTTGTTTTTCCCCTAATTTTTCACCACCCCATCTCCCTTTTTTTGAGTGATTTGCAATAGAACTCCCCCTTTCGCCGAGCCTAATCCCGCCCAGAATGAGAGATCAGAAGGACCGCCGCACCGGGAAACCCGGAACGCCTACAAAGTCCAAGTGCATTTTTTTCGCTCTACATGACAACGTGAAAAACGGCCCCCCCCACCCCCCCCTTTATCCATGCCCGCCGACCAAGCGATCGGTGAACGGCCTTACCCGTCCCAGACCCCCTGCGAGGAGTTCGCAAAGGCCTTCAGGAGGCCCCAAATCCCCAACTGCCGGAATTCCAGGCCCCCATGAACTTCCGAAATTTGCACCGTCCCTTCCCCCCCCCCCTTTTCCCCTTTTCTGTTTTGCAAGCCTGATATTTTCATCAATATCCCTGGAGTGCCCCCCCTGGTTTTTCGGGCTAAGAAGAGCGCCCTAAAGTCTTTTTGGCAGAGCGCCTTTGTTTAAATGTAAATCAACGGTTGTTTTTTCGGTTCCGCCCCCTTTTTTGAGTCTCAGGAGGCGTCACCCTGGAAGTAAAAGCATTGGTTCTGCGTACCGAGATTCCCTGCCGGTTTTCTTCTCTACACCGCCCGCACCAGCCCCCTGGCCCCCCTCCGCCACTCTGCAGGTGTGGTCGCCATTACCAGCCGTGGTTTTCTACTTTTTCATCCTGGGTGCCTCGAAGGATAGATTCACCAAGCCGGAGCCTTCCTCTACAAGGATCCCCCTCCCAAAGTGGGAAAGGCATCCCCCCCCCGATGGAATATCCCCACCTTTGCATATCGCCTTTTCTTTTTTTTTGTTTTTTGCGATTGTCATCCTACGCACCATCATCCAGGATGAGCCCGGCTCCTTGCGGGCAGATTCCCCGTTTTTCCCGCTTTTATTTTTTCCTTCCTACGCCCCCCTTTTGGCCGTCCTGGGGGTGGGGGAAATTTCAGTTGGGATAACTTCCTTCCCCTTACACTGGGAACGCCCTTGGGTTTCTATTTGACTTCAAACCCTTTCGTGAGGGGACAAAAACCATCTGAGGGTGTTAAAAGCCCCGATTTTGTGGAAAATCCCAATTTAATCCCACAACTCATTCAAAGCCGCAAGACCCCAACGCTGGAAACGATCCCCCCCCAATTTGCCCGGGTGACAACCGCTCCAAGGTTTTGGAAAATTTGGTTTCTTCCTTGCAGGATCTCCAAACTAACACAAGGACATGTCCCCCCCGTGGCATGGCTAAATCCAGGGGGTCCTGGCCCTTCCGGTCTTCATAGCAATGCCGGAACCTGTGTTTAAAACGCCTTATATTGTGGCCCTCGCAGTGGTCCCTTTTTGTGGAGGTGGACGGCCACCAACCCTTTTTTCTGGGAATGCCCCCTTTTTTTGCTTTCAGCGTTATTTTTTATTTTTTTTTTTTTTTTGGATTTCGCCTACAACCACGAAACTTAAAGTACCCCGTACCCAGAAACTATAAAGCCACAAGTCCCCGTTGCTTTTTAATGGGGCTGTTTTTCCGTGGTACACAACAATTTTTTGTGGCCATCCCCAAGAGGCCTGGGCTCCATTAGAAACACTCTTTTAAAGGACGCTTCTATGGGATCCTCCCCCAGGAACCGCCTACCTGCACAAGAAAAATGTTCCCCCCGTGCATAGATTTGTCGCGGCTTTAATTCACAGCCAGCTTCAGAACATATAACCCATCCCCTGGAATGACTGGCAGAGACGAATGATCTGTTAAAATGCTTATTTGCTGTAAATTGCCTATTTTGCTTTTTAATAAATTGTCCCTACTATCCACAACCCCACTTCTCGCCTCTGTTTCATACTGTTGCATTATCATTTTTAATAAAGCTTTGGCCTCCTTGATTTCCACCCTTACCGTCCCCGCAATCCGCCCCCATTTCCCCCCACTAAACCTTTTCCCACACAAGTCCCCAAAAGCCTAGTTTAACAGTACTTAGAAACTTTATTTTTACAATAAAATAATTTTTCATAGATAATAGTGTACTATTGCATGCTGGTTATTCATATAGATTATAATTAAACATGGAGAATTACATAAGTCCCCTATGGTAGAAATAATGGTAATTGTACTGTTTATTTGATGTATTGTAGAAAAACTGAAATTGTAAAAAAAAAATTTGAATTTGAATTGTATTTATCTTTTTTATTTGTGTGAATGTTAATTTTTATTTCCCGAGCCTGCTCCTCGGATGTGTTGTAAAATGTATTTCTTGTATTTTTAACGATTTTGTTTGCAAATTAAACTTGGCTGGTCCCCTGTATAACATAAAGGTCCCCCTCCAACCCATAAGCTGAATTTTAATTTTAGTTGCAAATGTTGTTTTTTCTTACATCTATACAAATGTAATTATGTTTTTTGTCTAGTATGCAGGTTGCCTTTTTTGTCCTTCCATTTCTTTTCGTACCTTTTTCATCTCTCAATCTTGGCCATAAGATTTATCCCAAGAATGGCCCCCCCACCCCTTTTTAGAACAATTGGAAACACCGCCATTGATTCCTTATGAAAATAAAATTCCCTAATTAAAAATAAAATTCTAATGTATAATTACCTGGCCACTTTTTTAACATTAATTTTTTTTAAATCTTGTTGTTATCTTCTTATAATAAAAATTAAATAAAAAACCCTTTTTTAAACCACCCCGCAAACAGGAGAAAACCACAAAACAACAATTTTTAATTTCCCTTAAGATCCTTTATTTTCATTTGGTTAAAAACACTATTCCTGGTACTTTTTTTTCAATTGATCTGTTTCTAAAACATCAGAATGTCCCCCCCACAAATGTTTTTATTTTTTTTCCCACCCCTCCCTTCCGCCCACAGGAAGAGCTTGCCATCCCCCCTGTAGAAAAAAAATAGAAAGTGGATTTTTTATAGTGTAACAACAAACACAAAAGGCAAATCAAGCTTTCCAAACTGCAGTGACCCTTGAGGCCCGAGGGGTCCAAGCTCATAATGACCCAACAAGGAGCAAGGGAACCAAGGGGCCCAAAATGGCCACTAAGAAAAATAATATTCCCTGGGCCGCTTTTTTATTTTTTCAGAGAAAATTAAGGTTGAAGTGTAGAGAAACCAAGAGTCAATGGGTGCAACCAGGTAAAGGTAAGCTGGGTAATTTTTTGGGCCCCCCCAAGAAACCAAAGCACCTTTTGAACTCCAAGAATCAATGCCCCACTGGTTTTGGCAAAAAAACCCGGGCCTTCAGGGATATATCTGAAACTAAAACTGAAGCCTTGGGCCCCTTTTTATTGTTTTATCCTAATCCCAATATTAATTGGACCATATTAAATGCACACGATTTAAACGGGAATATAAAAAGGCTGCCCTTCTAACTCAGTAAAAATTGCAACCACTAATCAAATGGTAAAAAATATCCCCTTGTAATTAAAATTTCCTGTATAAAACTTATAACAGTCCCCTGCAAATTGTTTTGCTATAATGCTACATGCATGGGCTTTAACTATTCAATATACATATAAAATTTTTGTTACCCTATAAATTAAATAGAAATTTTTTTTTTTTTTCAACAACTCATCTATAATAAAACTATTTTCCAACCTCTGTATATGTTAGTGTGCTAACAGTTTAATTCCCTTCAAAAACGTTGAAGAACCGCCTTGGTTTCCCCCCCCTCCTGGAGGACAAAAAAGTTAAATATTAATAACGTAAGAAAGACCCATGCAAGACCATTGGTTTTTACCCCCACAATGCCAACCTCTTCTGTTAAAACCTTCACTTTAATATTATAATCTGGTCCCACAATGGTTTTTATATTATATTTTTTTTAGATTTTATATTACATTTTTAAGTGTGAAAAAACATCCTTTATTTAAATCCTCTTTTAGGATCATTCTTTTTTATGAAAAACCAAATCTAAATCTTTTATCAATGGCAAAAACATACTAATTTCCCTGAACTGCTTGTAATCACTTTTTTGTCAACCTTGGTTGAAATGGGGCCTGTGGGTTTTTATTTCACAATAGAAAACAGAATACAGTTGTAAAAAGCCATAGAGGGAGTGGACAATACCTGGCCAGAGCCCACTGGAATATAACTGGAACACCAGTTTTACAGTATCCTTTAACAAAAGTGATAAAATACCCCTCACCTTGTTTTTTTTGCTTCATAATATTTTTTATATAATATCAATTTCATGGGACAACACTAAAAGCCATACAATTGTTTTTTTTTGAACATCCATGGTATTGTTGTTGGGTGTTATTTTTGAGAGCACTAACCAAAAAATTACACATTAATGCCCCATGGTCCCCCCACAACCACGTATTTTTTTTTTCACCGATCTTGGTTTTGTGGAAAAACTGTTCCCCTGCGCAAACCTGCTTGAAAAAACTTTTTATCATGAACCTTTATTGGAACATGCCAGCACAAAATTTTTTATCTTATCCCATCCGACCTCCCCTCCCACTCCCCCTTTTTTTCCCCTCTCTGCTTCAAAGTCCCTTTCTATAACAAGAAGTGGACGTCACCCAACAGTTGGACTTTTAACTGCAGCATGAGAAACATGGGTATAAAAATCTCAAACCAAGTAAAATTCAATCCCTTCCTTTTGTTTTTTTTTATTTACTTTTTTAAAGCTTCTAAGCCTTCAACGCACTATAGAAAAAACCACTCTTGCTATCCGACGTTAAATTGCCCCTATTAGAAACATCGTTGAATGAAAGACTAATATTCCTAAAAACTCTATAAGAACCAAGCACAGCCCCCCCTTACCTGGAAAGAGACAGGATGCATGATCCTTAAAACTGCCTTTTTGCTCCTGTGGAAAAAAACACCTTATGAAACAACCCCCCCCCGTTCACAATCAACACTGGCTTATATCCCGAACGATTTTGTGCGCCGGTATTGAGCGCACAAATTCCCCCTGAAAATAAGGGGCGGTGCCCTGGGAGTGCGCGGCGGGGGGCCGCCCTCCCGGCCCCCATAAATAATTGTGCAAGTCACTTTTCCACCCCCCCGCGGTCGGATTATTTTGCCCGAGCGGGGGAGGAGCGACCGGAAATCCCCAACTTGTCATTCTATAAAGAAGCAAGTGATTACCGTAAAATGACTCTACCTCTCCCACCGAATTGGCGCCGTTAATTTGAAGCGCAAATCCGGCCGCGGAAAATAACCGCCAAAATCCCTCGGCAAATAGAGCCGTGGTGAACGGCCCCCTTGTTAAATGTCAACCCCCAGATTGAAACTCCCAGAGATATGGGAGGAGCCTTGTGATCCAACTATCACTTTTTTTTTTTTTTTTTTGACATATTTTCCAGCTTTTTTGAAAATCTGTCCCCCCCCTAAATCTACTTTAGTGATTTGCTTTCCCACACACACTTTTTTTGTCCCATTCCCTACACTACAATTCCCAGCATACCACAAATTTATAAAATGTGGGCCCCCAAAAGGACCCCTCCTTGGTTATTTTGGAAATAATACTTCTCAAAAATATTTTGCATCTATAGAAAAAAAAGCCAGAAAAAAAATAACCTTTAAACTACCTCTCGTGTCCCCAAAACAAACTTGCTGATCCTGCTGCAGACACAATTTCTCTCTGACCTTTTGTGAAATTCCTTCCAATCATCTCCTTCTAAATTTATCCCTCCTGCTAAACGGCAGAATTCGTTTTCATAATGTGAATTAACAATCCCCTGTAAAAATTAATAAACAAAAGAAGATTTTGATAAAAAACAAAAAAACAAAAAGAATTTCCACAGAGCCTTTTTTGGCAAAACACCAGTAAATATTTAGTTTTTTGCTTCAGGGCTTTTTACAAAACAAGTGCCAAGATGCAATTTAGTTCTTTATAACTGGGCAAAGGGTCTGGCTGGATGTTTGTTGTTACAATGTTTTGGCAAACACTCCACTCTCCGAATAACTGAAATAATTTTTTTGTATCATAACTTAATTTTTTTTTTTTATGTTTAGCCCTTTGTTTTTATAATGGTTGTGGCGGGTTTTATTTTTTTTCCCTGTTTTTTTCCAGTTCTGTTTCACACAATAGAAAACTACTGAAAACAATGGGTGGTTGTCCTCCCCGGGATCCATTTCCAATTAAGTGACCACCAAAGACCCACAAATGTATGACAAAACTTTCGATTTTTTCTAAAACCTCAGTTTGTGCCCCTCTCCAATTTTTTCCAAGTTAAACTATAAATAAATGAAAGTGCCGCCTCTGATTGTTTGTTAAAAGATCCAAAAACAAAGTTATTTAGAGAACCATTTTTTCATACATGAGGCCCCCCCAAGATGCCCTCCCAATTGGACCACAATTTGACCTAAAGTGAATTTCCACCTCATTGAAATGAAACAAGGAAAATCCCCTGCCTCCCCCCCCCTTGCCTATTTTATTTTTCCAAATTTTTTTGATGAAAACCAATTCCTACTTCTGAGGGCCTAATTGTAATCCCTCTGAATACTGAATGTAACCAGGCCAAAGTTTTTTTCCTAGAGAAAAAAAATAAAATCAAGTTAAAAAGCCAAAATTCCTCCCTCGGCCCCCCTTCCTTTTAATAGGCCGCCAATGGTAGCATTTTCAAGGCAATTAGACCAAGCTCCTCATCTACTGAAGGCCCTTGGAAGAAGGCCAAACTTTGCCCCTGTATTTTGCAAACCTATTTTTCCCATTGACTCCATTGTTTTTATTTTTTTTTTTTTTCTGAGAATGATGGAGAACTCCACCATCTCTTTTGAGTGCTAGACTACTTTCCCCCATAACATTATTTTGCCAAGCATTTTTTCTTGAGGTATATGGTGTGACCATTCCTTGTCCCTGCAATCCATTCCCTATTACTATATGTAGAGTTTCTGCCCCTGCCTTTACTACCATTTTGTGGAGCATTAAAGAAAAGTTTATTTAAGCAATGAAATGAAGTCCCCCTGGTTTTTATTTTGAGACAGAATTTTGAATTTCCCTCAGAACTTACAAAAAGTCTCCTTTTTTTTATTTTTCCCTGCTTCCCTCCTTTCCTGAAAACCCTTAACAGATTAAGCAAGCAAACATGGAAGAAAAACTTCCCATCAAAACCTGGGTGCTTTTGGTTAAATTTCCCTTGGGTTAACTCCCAAGACCCCTATGAAACATTAAAAAATCTGTTTCTTTTTTTTTTCCCTAATAACACCTCTGTATACAACAATACTACAAAAACATGGCTTGTATTTATAAATACTCTGTTTTTTTTTCTTTTTTGTCTTGCCCAAACACATTTTTTCTCCTAATAAAATAGAGAATCCAACTGAAATAGAAAAATATTGGAAACGGACAACTGTTTTAAGAGTTTTTTTAAAAATTGAACCACCAAGTTTTAAATATAAGACCCTACACATCTAGCCTACCTTGGTGGGTAAATCTTTTTTCTAGCTGATTTTTTTTAAATGAAATAAAATATCTCGGTAATTAAACTAGAAAAGGTGAATATATACATGGAATTGCCCCTTTCCCCCCAGTTTTAAAGAAATGCTTTTTAGAATCTTCAATTTTAAATTCGATTTAATTTTAATTTTTCTAATTGGGAAAGATAGTTAACACGCACCCAAGCAGGTTTTTTTTAAAATATTGTGTCTGGTTCCCTTTTTTTCTTGATAAATAAAATATAAGAAATAAAGATATAATATTTTGAATGTAACACATTTCCCTTTAGAAGAGATTTCATTTTCCTTAGGAAATTTTAATAAACCTCAACACTGCTTCTTTTGTTTTTTTAAGACCCCGATAAGGAAGAAACCCTCACAATGGTGTATCGACCCTCCTAAAAATGAAAACAGTAAATGCATCCCATAAGGGTAATGTTTTTTGGCAGAAACAAGAAGACCTCCGGTACATAAAGAGAGTCTCCATAACAGAGTATCCTAGTTTTTCTTATCTGTCGAATTATGGGACCCCCTTGCTTTTAGACATTTTTTTAAAGCAAAGATTACACTTCCATAAAAACTATGTAATATGAATTAAATTTTTTTAATAGAAAATTCTTTTCCTTATGTTAAGATGAAATTTTGCCCTAACCATTGATATTTCTGTATCCTTGGAGAAATCCTATGCAGGTTTTATTTTGTGGAAAGGGAACAACAGGGATGTATAGCTAGAAAGAATGGGGAGCACTTGACTTGTTTTTTGTGAAATTTGAAACTTTCAAAGTCCCACTTGCAAAGTTATTTAGGTCAGTTTTCTAGGGCAGAGTTTATAAGTTTATTTTGTTTTAGCGATCATAAAGAACAATCATTTAATACTTATTTTCAGATGTTTCAATAACAGGACCAAAAAAGCCATGAAATAAAAAGCAAGCTTTAAACTCCAACTAAGACTTGAGCTTCAGAAAGCAAAGAATAGAAAAATCCAAACTTTTACCTGATTATCCCCTCAGCACAAGCAAGTCTCCCCTCATGTTTTTTCTCAGGGAAGTCCACAACACCTTGCCCCCAAACGCTGGATCCCATTATTTTTTACCAGTGAATTTCCCAATGAGAGTCTTCATCTGTGAACCTCTGGCATTTTTGGTGCGTAGCCGATTAACAATCGTGTTGAAGGAACAAAAAAAATATTTTTTTTTCATTTCCCCAACATAATCCAAATTTTTGCTAAAAAATTTAAATTATCTTTTCCCCAATATCCACTTTTGTCATTCGTTTGTCACAAATAATTTCCCCTTTGTCTATGTTTTTGGTGGAAATTAGTTTTTTTTGAAGATCCATTTCATGTAAGTTGCTTTCACGCGTGGGAAAAGATTATTGTTTTATCACCCAAATCCTTATACTGTGGGTCCCCCCTACAATACATTCCTGTAGTATCCCCTAATTAAATAACAACTCTTCATTGGATTCACTTCTCTTTTTTCAGAACCCATGTTGACATGTGGGTAAAAAAACCATGCAGAGCCTGTTGCGATCAGTAATAAACCTTCAAAGCGAGCCAAATCGCTGGGAGAGTCACAATCGAGCCCATAGGCCATCCAAACCATGACAAAATCCTACCCTTTTATCATTACGGAAGTTCCCCCTCAACAGTCCCCTGTCCCCTTGTGCCTACAACAAATAAAAAAACAAGAATTATAAAATAGTCCCTTATATAATAATTACTAAAATTGCAACATTCCTTTATTTTATATCCATGGCATAACTAAATAGCCCATAATCAGCGCCCCTATACCTGGATAACTGAACTACGGCCCCCCAGAGGTTAGTAAGTCTCTCCCCAACCACTACTATTGGTTATTTCCCTTGATATATGGTGGGTATCAATTAATCTTATGCTGCCTTTTGTTTTAAAAGTGGTATTTGTCATTTAGTGGTAGGGACTCCAATCATTATTTTGAACATGGTGCCCCTAATAACAATTTTCCTGGTTTTTTGCCCAGTTTTTTATTTTAAAAATGTTTATAGTCCCCAAGGAATGAAATTTATTATTTGAGAAGTAACATCAAGAATTCAAAAATGAAACCTGAGGGCCTTTCAAATTAATTTATCAAGGCCAATATATTTTTTTGTTTACTGATTGTTTAACTGCTTATTAATCCCTTTGAATAAGACTTTCATGTTCTGTTTATTTTCTGTCCCTATCCTTTCTCAAAGTCAAATATTACCCAACTTTAAAAATTTAAACCATACTTATTAAAATGAAATTTATTTTTTTAAATATCCCAAAAATTAGTCTCATAGGCAAGACAACAGTTTTTTTTTCCCTGTTTGTACTATATTCCTTGCCTTTTTCTTTAAATTCAACAGCCAACAAGGTATTGAAGGCACAAAGTAAGCAAAAAAAAATTTTTAGTATAATTAAGAATTTTACCGACAATTGTCTTAAAATGACAACCAGTGGGGACCCAGATTAATTGTCCTGGTGAAGGTAATCCCGTACCGCATCCTCGTGAACTCCACAGATTCTACAGTATATTTGCACAAGCAATCCTTTTTTGTGAGCAGAGTCCCTTTCATAAGCCTTTATCTTTCCCAACTCTCAGAATGGATAAGAAGGAACAATTTCTGGATGCCCTTCCCTGGAAAAATCCCCCATAAAGGAAAAAAATCCTAGCAACACAAAATCCAATACAAAAATTAATGCCTGAAAAAGAAACCCACTGCCCAGACAAGTGGTCACCAAGCTTTTTGGCATAAAAGAAAATTAACTGGATGGTTTCCCCCCCTCCGAAATTGTATAACCAATTATTAATAGATCTGGTAAACAACTATTTTTGTTATAATTGAAACCATTTTGAAATTCTGAAAACCCCATAACCCCTATGGGGAAAACTGGTTAATGTTTTTACACTGAAACCCCAAAATATCCCCACCGCAATGAAATGCAAAAAAATAAAAAAGAATTTTTATAAAAAAAGTTAAAGCAGATAATAAAGACGAGATTCTTAACATATAACTTCAGAAACAGCTTGCCCTAGAAGCCATGGAAAAGTCCCCCACTTTTCCCTATTTTTATTTTTATCCCCTTGGATCCTGTTTAACTTTTTTTAAACATGGGGTACCAAAAAAAAAAAAAAAATGGGAGACGTCAATTCTGCTGCCAAAAGGAGTCCCCCTCCAACCTGGCACAATAATAAGAAACAGCCCACAGGAAACCCCATGTTTTTTAAACCAGCACTGTACTTGTAGAGATGTCTACTTAGACCAACCAATTTTCACCCCTGCCATCACTCCACTAATACAATTTTTTTTTTGACAAGTAAATATGTTCCCCCAGGATTAATTTGAATTTTGTCCCCCCCTCTTTTTTCCACATCAACATGTGGCCCTGGTCCGTTCATTGCCTGGTTTCACCCATTGTATGGTGATCTGTGGGTGGTTTAAATGCATGTCCCCCAGGGAAAGAACCACTGTATCAAATTAACATTTAACTTTAATGGAGCACTGTATAATCATAAGCAGAAAATAGAAAAATACAAGGGTTCCCAAAATAATGAAATATATTGGCTTGGTTTAATAGAATTGTGGTTTTTTAAAAATATTTGCCTCAGAAAGAAAGGGTATTTTATTGTAACAAATAATACAGTTTAAGATGAATTAAAAATGCCAATTTATCTAATGAAACAGAAAGAAACGAAAGAAAAAAAATATATAAGAAAGAAAAGAGCAAAGATCCTAATGAATGAAAAAAAATCTGAAAATCCGACTGTAAAAACTTTTGTTAACAAATATTGTGTTTTGCAAAATATTTTCCCCCTTGTCCTTCCCCGAGTGTCAAAAATCACTACCCCACTAAAAAATTGCTTTATTTTACATGACAAATGCCCCTGTGGATAATGAATTTTAATGACATTTTTTCTTAACAGAATATATGTTTATATTTTACTTAGCTAAATTTTATTTTCCTCTTTTCCCCATCTGCAAAATGCTGGCAAAACCACATTTTTTCATCCCCTCGAACAAACGCCTTCCAAACTCTTTAGAGGCAATCTGGCTGCCACCATCATTCTATTTAGGTAAAGCCACGATACTGGGGATGTGCGCATTCAAATTTTCTAAGGGCCTTTCCTCCACATCCCAAGTTTCAGCTGGTATATTCCTTCTCTTGAATTGGTCCCCACACAGATAGGTTGGTATAATTCCCACTGACATAACAAAAGATTTACAGAAATTTTATCATAATCAAATAATATATGTTTTTTGTAAAAGGGTTTTCCATCTTTCACTAAAAAACTGAAGGACTTGAAGTGAATTGTGCTTGGCACCTTTTTCCAAATCAATGGTCACCCATCCTGATCGCTGGTTTTTATCATCATACTTGGAATTATAGAATACATAGTTTTATTTGTCTTACTACTGTTTGTGGAAAATTTGTTTTTTAAAATTGAAATGTCCCCTAATTTCATCCAAAATGGGCGCCCCTTATCTAAGGCACACCCCACCCACCTGTTTTATTGTTGTTAAAGAAGTTTTATAATAACTGGCTGAGAGGGCCGTAGTCCTAATGCTTCATTGGGCCCCCAGTGCAAGAAGGTCAGTTTTTTTTGGTCCCTCCCCCCCCCTTCTCCTCAAATGTGAAGAGGTTTTTTCGGGCATGTTTTTTAGGAGGTTGGGAAACCCACCTGTTTTTTGGTTTTTTCTAGAATTACCAATGTTGATAGAAATTTTTCCTTTTTCCCCAAATCTCCTCCCTTTTATATACTTTTTTAGAAAATTGAATCACTGACTGGAAACAATATTAAACTATAGCACTGGTGCAAACCCTGCAGTAAATATTGTTCCATCTAGTACCTATTACACTCCCTCCCCTTCCTGGTACAGTATTAAAGCCATTCCAGTGGATTATCCAAAAAATCCCCTGCAGAATTTCCGTGATTTATTTAATAAGTTTATTTGGAACAGAAAATTCCTGCATGAGCAAAAGCATAAATAGGAAAAAAAAAATCAAATAAAAAAAAAAAAAAAACCCAAATATGTCCATCCCCACCTTTCAAACCTTATTACTAAAATGTTAAGTAAATAGTTTGTTTCTCCCCCTTAACCTTCACCCTGGAGATGGAATGACAGATTACGACTCTGAAAAGACTCCTATTTCCCAACTAGAAATCACTAACCCATGGACTCCCTCCCTTCCATGACCACTAAATACTGTCCCCGTTCACCCAACGCCGCCTCTTTTTTCTTTTCTCACTTTTCTTCTTCCCTGGAAACCCAGGGTAACCAGCAAGAAAGAATAAGGTTTGCTGCCCTCGCCCCCACCCCCCCCCTGGCCCCACTGCCCCCAGGAGACAGCCAGTCAGCCAGCACAGACATCCATTCTCCATTTTTCTAAATACCGTAAATATCCAGCTCCCAATTATCCTATCTTAATCCTATTAACTTCCATCCCCTATCTAGATAATCTTTCAATCTATTTCCATAAATATAACTTTTCCTAATTATCTTTTTTATCATTATTCTCCCTATGTATCTCATCTATCTCATTTATCATCTGTTTTCCATCTAATCCAACCTATTTTTCCTATCTTATATATGTTCCCTCCCTCAATATCCATTCTATTTTTTCACATATAGTTCCCATCATCAACCTTCACTCTCACACCACCCTCCCTTTTATTATATATAAATAGTATATAATATACATATATATATAAAATATACTTATAATATATATATAGATAATATATTATATAAAATATATAATTATAATAATATATATATATATATATAGTAACATTTAGGGCCAAAAATATTTTGGGACATGACAACAAGTTTTTCGAGTTGGCTCTCTGCCCACCACATTGAATTTTGAAAAATGAAACCCCATCTACAACAAATTTCAAAGGTGCAAATATTTTTTAACCGATTAATTTTTTTATGGGTTTTTTTAAAACAAAAATTATCTTGATTGAAAAATGTAGGAAATTTGTTAAAACAACATTTCTTTTGACAAACCACTCCCGCCCCCATTTTTAGAGGCCTCCAAAGAGATAAAATTTGTACCAAATTTAAACATAACCCAACCAAAAATAATTTTTTTTTTATTGGTTTCAAAATTTTTGTGCGAATCCTTTTTTTGGAAGGCAATCACTCCCCTTAAGTACTTTGGAAACCCATGACATCCACCAAAAAACCTTTTGGGTATTTTTACCCCCTCCTTCCCCCTTAGTGCCCTTTTTTTTTTGCCCAGGCCTTTACAAGGCCCGCAATCACTTCCAGGTTTCCCTTGCCCTTTTTGTTTTGTGAGTCTTTCCCGTCTTAATCTGGATTTGAACAAGTGAAATGCAATCTTCAATTGGGTTAGATCTGGATTGACTTGGCCATTGCCAGAAATGTTCCCCACTTTTGCACTCATGAAACCCCGGGTAAACTTTGGCTGTATGCCTTGGGGTCAAATTGGTCCATCTGTACTAATGAAGCGCCCCCTCCCCATCAACTTTGCAGTCCAAATATTTCTGGCCCTAACTGTATAAAAATTTTATATATAAATATATATATATATAAAAATATATAATATTTTATATAATAAATATATATATATATATAAAATCTATGGTTAACATTCATCCATCTATCCATCTATCTATCCTATATCTATCTCATATCTATCTATCTATCTATCTATCTACCTCATATCTATCTATCTATCTATCTATCCCATATCTATTTCATATCTATCTATCTATCTATCTATCTATCTATCTCATATCTATCTCTCTCTAATATCTATCTATCTCATATCTATCTATCCCATATCTATCTATCTATCTATCTATCTATCTATCTATCTATCTATCCCATATCTATCTATCTCATATCTATCTATCTATACAGCAACACACAGAGATACAGCTACACACACAGAGATACAGCTACACATAGAGATACAGCTACACACAGAGATATAGCTACAAATAGAGATACAGCTACACACAGAGATACAGCTACACACACAGAGATACAGCTACACACAGAGATACAGCTACACACACAGAGATACACACACACACAAGATAACACACACAAGATACACACACACACAAATACACTACACACAAGATACAGCACACATAGAGATACAACTACACACCAAATACAGCAACACACAAGAAAACACACACCACAGAATACAGCTACACACACAAGGGAAAACAGCTACCACAGAGATACAGCTACACACCAGAGATACGCTACAACAAGATACACACACAACAGAGGGAAAAGCTCACACAAGAACACTCACACAGAGAAAAGCAACACACACGAATACAGCAACACACCAAATACACTACACACAGAGATCAGCTACACAAGAATACAGCACACACAAAGATACACTACACACAGAGATACCTACACACACAAGATACAGCTACACACAAGATACGCTACACACACAGAGAACAGCTACACACAAGATACCTACACATGAGATACAACTACACACAGAGAAACAGCTACACAAGAGATACAACACACACACAGAATACACAACACCAGAGATACAGCACATAAACAGAGAAATAAAAAAG
>JAODAL010051498.1:0-26640 GCA_025379985.1 Phyllomedusa bahiana
AAGTGTGTGCGAGTCATGACTGGGATGTGTATGGTTGCGATTGGCGGGAAAAATCACATGACCTCCGTTTTACAAAAACAGCGTTTCCTGTTTCAGCCCAGGTCTCTCAGCGTCCCCATAGGGATAGGACTGCGTTCTGCCTGTGGCCAAAACAGCTCAGCGAAATAGTCTATTTCTGCACAGAAAAACCTCTACTATTAGCTGGATCCTTCCAATTTAGTTAGATTAGGGATTTGAACATTTTATGTAGTTAGCTAAGAATTTTAAAGCAGAATCTACCACTGTAAATTCACGGCAGTGAGGGCGGGGGGGGGGCCCCGGGGGCGAACACAGACAAGCTCTATCTATAAAGAACACTGGATAAAGTTCACCAAGACTTAGTGTAGACTTTGTAGTGGAATATCTTTATTATTAACAGTTTGCTATTGAAATATTTCCTGGATTTTGGGGCAGCTTGAACTTATATTGGATAAACATCATTCTAGTAACTGCAGGTCTCTTTTTTTAGCGCAAACTCCACTTTTATTATCTTATACATTTCAGATGGGAGTTCAATTTTACCCATTACCCCTGTGACTGTTGATATATCCACCTTGCATTTAAAATTTACAAACCAGCAATCTTGTAGTCACACAGGTTGTTGTTGCCAAAAATACCGGGTATCGTACGAAAACATCACAGTTACGTGTTTTTTGACTTTTGCGCCCCCAGCACAGTTCATTGAAGCAGCATAGACGTAAATCTTAAAACACCAATTCTATATTCCCCCACGGTGAATTGAAAGGTGCAAAAAATCCCGTTTATTATAACAAAACATACCCGTTACGTTTTTTTGGACTTTTGCGCACCCAGCACTGTTCATTGACGCAGCATCTACGTAATTTTAAAACAGCAATTCTATATTCACCACAGGTGAATTGAAAGGTGCAAAAAATACCGTTTATTATATCAAAACATAACAGTTACGTGTTTTTGACTTTTTGCGCACCCAGCACTGTTCATTGACGCAGCATTCTACGTAAATTTTAAAAAGCAATTCTATATTCACCACAGGTGAATTGAAAGGTGCAAAAAATACATTTTTATTATATCAAAACATAACAGTTACGTGTTTTTGATTTTTGCGCACCCAGCACGTTCTTTGGGACGCAGCATCTACGTAAATCTTAAAACAGCAATTCTATATTCACCACAGGTGAATTGAAAGGTGCAAAAAATACAGTTTATTATATCAAAACAAAAACAGTTACGTGTTTTTTGACTTTTGCGCACCCAGCACTGTTCATTGACGCAGAAATCCTACAAATTTTAAAAAACAGCAATTCTATAATTCACCACAGGTGAATTAAAAGGTGCAAAAAATACCGTTTTATTATCCCAAAAACCATAACAGATACGTTTTTTTGGGACTTTGCCCAGTCCAGATTTGTTGATAGACACCTTGCGTTAAATTTGAATCCAGCAATTTTGTTTTGATTAGAGGGATTTGAAAATAGCTGTGATTTGCCGTCTTTTAATAAGAGACTTTCCAAAACTATTCCATACCTTCTAAAATTTTTTATATTTCTGAACATGGAGCGAAATGCAGGAGGTAAGCGAGCAAAGAGGGGGGTAGCACATGGAGGTAGAGGGACGAGAGAAGGTGCTCCTTCCAGTGCTGGCGACAACACGCATGCCAGCGGATCGTCAGTTGCAGGACCGTCAGGCCTGTCATCGCTGGGGGCGGGCCCTGTGAATCTAAGTAACGAACATCGTCGCCAATCAGTCCTTCAGTGGTTAATGCAACCTGCATCTAGCATCTTACCTCTTTGTCCTCCCAGTCACGGCCACAATGTCGTCATCAGCATCGTCAGCATGGATCATGCGGATTTTGGGTCATGCTGTGGTCCAGAACAGGCAAGTCAATGTCCCCTTCAACTAAAATGGTGGTTGTAAGACTCCTTTTTGCGGCCCTTTTTTAAAAGTGGGGGTCATTTCAGGTTTGGGGCTCATGCTGTGGCCCAGGAAGGTATAGTCAATGTCCAGTGAAACAAAATGTGGTTTAAAGACTCCTTTTTCCGGCACTTTTTAACTGGGGTCATGCAGGTTTGGGCTCATGCTGTGGCCCAGGACAGTATAGTCAATGTCCAATGAAACTAAAATGGTGGTTGAAAGACTCCTTTTTGCGGCACTTTTTAAATGTGGGGGTCATGCAGGTTTGGGGCTCATGCTGTGGCCCAGACAGGTATAGTCAATGTCCAGGGGAAACTAAAATGGTGTTGAAAGAAACCCTTTTTTGGGGCACTTTTTAAATGTGGGGTCATGCAGGTTTGGGGCTCATGCTGCGTTCCAGGGCAGGGAAATTTCAATGTCCAGTTCAAGTAACATGATGGTTCAAATCATACTGCCTTCTGCACTTTTAATTTGTGGGTGATGTAGGTTTAAGGGTCAGGCTGCGGTACAAACAGGATAGTAAATGGTATGTGACTTTTTTTCTGTGTCTTTTATAACCTTAGTGTGTTGCCTAAGATGTAGCACGTATCCATTTGACTGTTTTGGATGTTAATTTCAGCTTCTCCAGCCTTGTTTGGGTGTAATAATGCAGGTGTTGTTACTCTCCCATTAGACTTTTAATGGTCATCGCGCATAATCGAGCTCACTATCGAAAAATCTTATCGATAGCGGCCGACTATCGACTATCGATCGATCTCGATAGGCAACGCAATCGCTCAACACTACTTTTGAGTTAAAGTTCAGCTATGTTTCTATATGTTGTAATTTGTGCTGCTTTTTGTGTGATTTGCGGGGACCTCTGGTGGTGACAACAACACATTAACACTTTTTTCTCTAATGACTAGTCTACACATAGTATCCCTTAATGTTTTAAAGGGGTTCAACGTCCCGGGAAAACGATCCCAAATTTTTTTACAACATGCACAAGCAGAAGGTTCACATATTATTGTTCAGGGAAAACCCCCCTTATTTTGGCATTTTCTCATCTTTCAAAAATAAATACTTCCCTACGTGGTGTCAGAGCAGAAAACCTCATTCAAAAAAACAAAGGGGGTTTACAATATTCAAAACTTAAAAATTTTCCCCATAAAAGGGTACTAGAGGTAAAAAACAGACAACAACCCCCAAGGGGTAGGGGCCCTTTGCTCGTTGTGAATTTAGAACAGCATCAATACTTTTTCCCAAAAACATATATCCCCCCAAACCAAAGGGCAACTCATTTTTTTTTGGTAAATCGGGGATAAATTTAAAATAATTATGCAAAAGGGAAAAATTAATTTTTTTTGTGGGGGGACTTCAAATTTAAAGCCCCTTCCCAACCTGAGGTTGACACCTCATCGGGCACGCCCATTTACATAAGGAAAAAACTTAACAAAAAAAAAAAAAATTTTAAATTATATAGAATGCAGCTAATTAATTTGGGGGAGAGTCGCCACGCAAAAATGGGGGATTAAAAAACCTTCCCAATTAAAACCCCAAACAAAAGTTTTAAAAGTCGTTTAGATTTAAAAAATTCGAAACGCTTTCCCCTTTCTGTTCATTTTCCAAAAAACTTTTAAAGGGTAATATATTTTGTCACCATGTTTTCCAGAAAAAGGGCCGAATTTCCCCCCTTTCCCCATAAGAAACAGCAAAAAAATTTTACATGGAAGCTTAATAAAATCGCCCCTTTTAAAGTTTGCCCTGTGTTTGGGGGCAGGAAATTACCCAAACGATTAAAAATTTTTTCACCAAAATACATGAACAGACCCTTTAAAACCACAAAATTAAAATTGGGAAGCTCTGAAGTGTGTGGTGGCGATTTTATTCAAAACTTGGGTCGAGGCTAAAAAAAGAAGAAAGCACCCAAAAACTGCAGATGTTTTTACTAAAACTTCTTTTTTGGAGACGGTTTCTTTAAAACCCTTCACTTGAAAGAACAAAATTCTGCGTGAAATCCCCCACAGGTCGGGACATGTTTTTAAAAACCGCTTTTTAAACAAAAAATTTTTGCTCACTTCAAAACGGGATATCGCACATTTTTAATTTTATGGGGGAAGCAATAAGCTAGCAAAATGTTGGGCACTTGCGCCCCGGGTAAAAATTTTTTAGCCTCGTTATTTTTTTCCCCTCTATTAAATCAAACCAAAAAGGGTTTCATTTTGAAACAAAACCACCCCAAAAGATTTTGGGAAAAATTTCCCTTTTCTTACTATCAGGGCTGTAAAATCCCCCAAAGGTGTAACCACTCTTCAGATTTTGGAGGGTTTTTTGAAGAAATCTTCACTGCCGAAGGTCTCTCCAGAAAAACTGCCCTCAATTAGGGGTCCCCAATTTTCCACCAGAATGAATTACAAACGCCATTTTTTTCCCTTCCCCTGCAGGCAAAAAGTCCAGGCCCTGTTGGGAAATACTGCAATATTTTTAAAAATTTTTTAAGGAACTACTAGCGAACCCATTTAACTTAATTTCCCAATCTCAATTTTTCCCGCCTTCCTTTTTAAAAGGGGCCATATCACTGAAAACCCCAACCGGGTAAAAGACCCAGTGCTATGCCCAAGCTATAACCTAAATCGTTTTTAAATCCCGATACAAAATTTAAATTTGCAAAAAATGATAGCCCCTGAGACTCAATTAAATTTTTAGGGAAAAACTAATCCCAATTTGATCAGGTGGGTTTCGCCCCCATAAAGGGAAGCTAGGGACAATACCCTAAAAAACTTTTTTCTTCAAAATCACGTTCTCCCTCAAAAAACACCATGCATGATTTCCTTAAACGCTGGATGCGGAGAAAGGGGGTTCGACAAAAAGTAGTGGCGGTTTTTGCAGGGCTGCTCTGTCCCAAAAATTGGTGTTGGGGGCCAGTTATGATTTCACAGAATCTTGCCCTATAACATTGCCCCTTGCGCCCAATAAGAAAAAAATTGGGGGCCCTTTCCAACGTTTCAGAAACCCAACGGAACCCCCGGCAATGTCCCTAACACCTAAATTTTATATGTCATTATTAAGGGAAAATCTGATGCAGCCCCTTTAGAAACGCAGGAGAGGGGGGAGGTATCCAAAAAAAAGGGCAGCAAAACAAAAAACTCTGGGATTCGCAATGGGCCTCCTTTTTTTAAAAAAGCACATCCGATTAAAACCCTCCCGGTTCCCAAAGAATTCCTAAAGGAATTTTTTGGGCCCAAATTAGTAATTTTCCCCAAAATAAAATTTTTTTTTTAAAAAAAATTTCATTAAACATTTAAACCCCCCATTTTTCCCGGGTGGACTCATAAAAAAGTAACTTTCCCCTTTTTAAATGGGGGAAAACAATCATTTTTTCCCAGGATAAAAAAATCCCCCCTACATCAAAAACTTGTATACGAACCCCAAATATGCTCCCCCAAATTAAAAATTCTATAAAAGCTGACCTTAAAAGATGGGAAAAAAAGGATTTTTTGGGTGGGGAGGGTGAACTGTAAAAAATGAAAAATCTTACCCCCGGGCTTTTATACCTTTTCCAGACCCATTCCCCCTTAAGCTTCCTAAAACCTTTTTTTTCCAGGGGATAAAAAAACATCTTACGCACTTTTATAAGGGGAAAGAAAACCAAGAATTTTCAAAAAGGGAAAAATTTATTTTTATCCAAAAAAAAAGGGTTGGGGTTTGGGTTTGCCGGACATCAAATTCCCAATATGTTGCGTCGGCCGCCACCCAGAGTGATGACTGGTTTTCCCCCATAAAAGACAACAAAAATATTGGGGTTTAATGGAAGAGGGAATAATCGGCTCCCCCTTAACAGCTCTACCTGTACACTATACTTTTGATAGGAAACCCGAATTAAAACCACAAATAAAAACTCTTGTTTCCAGAATCACATCTTTTGTTCCCCAGAGTGTATATTCCAAAATATAGGTATTCTTTCCCCGCGGGGCCCCTTATCCCTTTAAAAAGGGATAAAGGGCCCCAAACAAATCTATTTCCCCCCTTGCTAATTTAAAAAGACCAAAAGTTTTGAACTCTCACATTTTCCGACTTTCTGGACCAAACCCCCTCCTTTAAAGCTTATGAAAAAAACTAATAAATTTTTAGAAGAGAACACCCAACACGTGGTTTAAATATATGGAAATCAAACAAATTTTCCCCTGTTTTAAAAAAAAGAAAATTGAATTTTTCATAGGGAAATTTTAAAAGAATTTGAATCTCAAATTTTCTCTTTAAAAAACCTCCAGCCCCATTTTTCCCAAAAAATCTCAGATATTTTAAATGATAATTTTTTAAACCCCTTTAAACCCCTACAAACCCCCCTTATCCCAAAAACGATGGAGACAGAACCTTTTAAAATCTTTATTACTTTATGCGAATGGGAGGAAAAGCCTGGATTTTTTAAAAACTAGGGATTTGGTATCTTGCCGAATCCAAGAAACAAAAATTTTAAAGTTTTTGTCCCAGATTTGGTTTTAGGGTACCAACCCTTCCTTAATTTAAACCCATATCCCCTCAGTCAATTTATGTTTTCTGGGGGGAATTGGGGGGAAAAAAGGGGTCAATGAACCCATACCCCCTGGGGGGGTATGGAGATCCCGTCCCTTTTTGGACCAAGGGGTGTTACATTAATTAAAATTAACCCGGGGAAAAACCTTGCAGAATTTAACCCCCCTGTGCTCCTTTTTTTATTTTTCCCGGGAAAGGGCCCCCTGCCCCCAAAGGGGGAAAACTCTGCCTTTTTTTTTTGTAGCAGCAAGGGTTTGACCCAAGACTTTGAATCCCCATAAAAATCCGTCGAAACACATCCGGTTTAGGGAATTTCCATCTACCCGAGAAAAGGGGGAAACCCGAGCAGAGTTTTAAATTTTCACCCCTCGACAAGCACCCAATTAGGAAAATGGAGGGATTGGGGCTCCCACATTTTTCCCCTGAATTTCTCCCAAACCCCATATAAACCCCTTTTTGGGTTTTTTTTGGGATCTTTCCTCTGAGTAGATATGATTGAAGTTGTTGGGGCTGGGGGTTTCCAAAGCGGGGGTGTCATTTAAATTTGGGAGCACTTTTGTTGTTTTTATTTTTCCTGTTTTTTAATTTTAAGTTTTTGGGTTGATGATATGTTTTTAGTTCTGATTAATCTTATTTTTTTAAACTGGAAAAACCCATCAAAAATTTAAAAGTACTTTTTTTTATAACTTTTTTCTTTTTGGGTTTTCCCAAACCAGGAGCATTGTGTTATTTTTATGGGGTTTTATTAAGCCATTTAAAAAAGTTAATAGAAATTTCTATGTTATTCTACTAAAATGGAAACAGAAAGGACTGTTGCATTATTTTTTATTTTCTTTTTGTACTGCTGTTTGCTTTTTATTAAAAAAAATTACTTTTTTTAAGATGAAAAAAAAATTTTGCGTTTTTCAAATTTACGTTCAAGCTGCGCCAAGAACAAAGCTGTATTGCGCCAAACAAAAAAACACGTATCTGTTATTTTTTCCCAAATAATACCCCGGTTTTTTTTGCCCCCCCAGGGGGGCCTTTTTTAAATTTTCACCTGGGGTTTGACTAAAAAAAATTGTGTTTTCAGATTTACGGCAAGCTGCGTCAATAAAACAAAGCTGTAGTGCACCAAAGAAAAAAAAACATTTATTTTGTTATGTTTTCGTTTTAATTTACACGGTATTTTTTGCCCCTTTCAATTCCCCTGTGGTGACTATAAAATTGCTTTTTTTCAAAATTTACGTGAAAGAGCGTCAATGAAAAAACCCGGTAGGGGGCGCCAAAGTAAAAACACGTATCTGTTATTTTTTTTCGTTTTAATACACGGTTTTTTTTCCCCCTTTTCCCAATTTCACCTGAGGTGACCTATAAAATTGCTGTTTTTCAAAATTTACGTGCAGCTGCGTCAATGAACAAAGCTGTAGGGGGCGCCAAAGCCCCAAAAAACACGTATCGGGAAATGTATTCGGTTTAATAAAATGTATTTTTTTGCATTTTCAATTCACTTGTGGTGACTATAAAAAAATTTTGGGGTTTTCGGGAATTTACGTAAAAAGTTTGGGGTCAATGAAACAAACTGTAGTCGCCAAAGCCCAAAAAACCCACGTATCTGTTTTGTTTTCGTATAATACAACTGTATTTTTTCCCACCTTTCAATTCACCTGTGGTGACTAAAAAAATTGCTTTTTTTAAAATTTAGTGCAAGCGCGTCAATGAAAAAAGGGCGTAGTGCACCAAAGTAAAAAAACACTATCTGTTATGTTTTTCGATAATACACGGTTTTTTTTGGGAACCATTTAAATTTCACCTGGGGGTGACTTTTAAAATTGCGTTTTTAAAAATTTCCCGGTGCAAGCGGGGCCAATGAAAAAAAGCTGTAGTGCGCCAAATAAAAAAAAGGGATTGTTATGTTTTGTAAAATTAAACGGTATTTTTTGCACCTTTCAATTCACCTGAGGTGACTTAAAATTGCTTTTTTTCAGATTTACGTGCAACCTGCGTAAAATAAACCCAAAGCTTAGGGGCCCAAAGTCAAAAAAACTTTATTGAAATATTTTTCGGTTTTTTTAAAAGGTTTTTTTTTTGGAAACCTTTCAATTCCCCGTGGTGACAAAATAAAAATTGCGTTTTTTCTTTTTTACGTAAAAAGCTGCTTTCAATTTTAAAAAGGGCTTTAGTGCCCCAAAAAGCCCAAAAAACACTTTATCTGTTATTTTTTTTCGTAAAATACATGTTTTTTTTTTTGGCATTTTTTTAAATTTTCACATTTTTGGGACTAAAAAATTTTGCTGTTTTCAGATTTACTTTGCAAGCTGCGTCAATAAACAAAGCTGTAGTGCAACCAAATTTAAAAAAAACACGTATCTTTTTATTTTTTCGTTAAATACAGGGTTTTTTTTTGCCCCTTAATTAAACCCTGTGGTGACTTTAAAATTTTTGCTTTTTTAAGTTTTTCGTGCAAAGCTGCGTCAATGAACAAAGCTGTTGCGCCAAAGTAAAAAAAAAAACGAAACTTTTTATGTTTTGTAAAAAAAAGGGTATTTTTTGCACCTTTCCAATTCCCCCTTTGAGGTGACTTTTAAAATTGTTTTTTTCAGATTTACGTGCAAGCGGGCGCCCAATGAAAAAGCTGTAGTGCGCCAAAATAAAAAAAACCCCGTATCTGAAATGTATTCGGATAAAAAAATGTTTTTTTTTGCCCCTTTTCAGTTAAACCTGGGGTGACAAATAAAAATTGCTTTTTTCGATTTACGTACAAGCTGAAACAAGGGAACAAAGCTTTTTTAGGCCCCAAAGTAAAAAAAACCACGTATCTGTTATTTTTTCCCGTATAATACAGGGTTTTTTTTTTGCCCCTTTTCCCAATTCCCCTGTGGTGACAAATAAAATTGCTTTTTTTTAGTTTTAACTGCAAACTGCGTCAATGAAAAAAAGCTGTAGTGCCCCAAAAGTAAAAAAAACGTAACTTTTTATTTTTTTCGTATAATCCCGGGGTATTTTTTCCCACCTTTCAATTCACCTGGGTGATTTAAAAAAAAATTTTGGCTGTTTTAAGTTTTAAACGTGAAAGCGCGTCAATAAACAAAGCTGTATTCCCCAAAAATTTCAAAAAACACGAAATTTTGAAATGTTTTTCGGTTTAAACACTGTATTTTTTGCCCCTTTAAATTTCCCACCAGGGGGGAATTTTTAAAATTGTTTTTTTTCAGTTTTAACGGGGCAAGCTCCGTCAATAAACAAAGCTGAAATGCGCCAAATTTCAAAAAACACGTATTTTGTTATGTTTTCTATAACCAGGGTATTTTTTGCCCCTTTCAATTACCTTTGGTGCCCATAAAATTGCTTTTTCAGATTTACGTCCCAAGTGCTAAAGGAACAAGCTGTGTGCGAAAAGGTTCAAAAAACCACGTATCTAAAATTGAAATTCGGATAATACAGGAAATTTTTTGCACCTTTCAATTAAACCAGGGTTTGATATAAAATTGCTTTTTTCGTTTGGGCGTGCAAGCTGCGTCAATAAACAAAGCTGTAGTGCGCCAAAGTAAAAAAACCATTTTCTGTTATGTTTTTCGTATAACACACGGTTTTTTTTGCACCTTTCAATTAAACCTGTGGGGATTAAAAATTGCTGTTTTTCAGATTTACTGCAAGCCCCATAAATTTGAACAAAGCTGTAGTGCCCCCAAAGTAAAAAAACATTTTTTTTCTTTTTTTTTCGTATAATCCCAGGGGTATTTTTTGAAATTTTCCCAATTCCCGTGGTGACTAAAAAATTTCTGTTTTAAAGTTTTACGTGCAAGTTTGCGTCAATGAAAAAAAGCTGTAAGTGCCCCAAAGGGAAAAAAAAAACGTATTGTTTTTTGTTTTTCGTTTAGAATTACACGCTATTTTTTTGGCCCCTTTCAATTCACCGGGGGTGACTATAAAATTGTTTTTCCCAGTTTTAAACGTCCCCAATGCGTCAAGGGAACAAAGCTGTAGTGGGGGCCAAAGTCAAAAAACACGTATCTTTTAAAGTTTTCGATAATAAAATTTTTTTTTTTTGGCACCTTTAAAATTTCACCTTTTGGGATATAAAATTGCTGTTTTAAGATTTACGTGCAAGCGGGCGTAAAAGAAAAAAAGCTGTAGTGCCCAAAGTCAAAAAAAAACTTATCTGAAAATGTATTCGGGAAAATTTAAAATGTATTTTTTTCCCCCCTTTAAATTTTTCCCCTTTGTGGTGACTATAAAATTGCTGTTTTAAGTTTTTACGTCCCAAAAAAAATGTTTCAATGAAAAAAAAGCTTTTAGTGCCCCCAAAGTCAAAAAACACGTATCTTTTTATGTTTTTTTGTAAATTAACACTGTATTTTTTGAAACCTTTCAATTCCCCTGTGGGTCCTTTTTTAAAATTTGCTGTTTTCAGTTTTACTTGGAAAAGCTGGAAATGAAAAAAGCTGTATTTGCGCCAAAGTCAAAAAACAGTATTGTTTATGTTTTCGTTTTAATACACAGTTTTTTTGAAACCTTTCAATTCTCCGGGGGGACAAATTAAAATTGCTGTTTTCAGTTTTTAAAATTTCCCAAGGAAAAATTATTGAAAAAAGGTGGAATGGGTAAAATTGAAAAAAAAAACCTATCTGAAATGTATACTAAATAATAAAATTGGAGTTTGCACCCTAACACAGAGCCCTGCAGTTACTAGAAATGATGTTATCCTAATTTTAAGGTTTAGGCTGCCCAAAATCCCAGGGGAAAAATTTTTCCCAAAAGCAAACTGTTAAAAAAAGATTTTTTGCAGGGGCAATGGTCTACACAAAATTTTTGGTGGAACCCTTTTTCCCGTTTTTTCCTTAAGGGGCTTGTCTGTGTTTGCCCCCCGCCCCCCCCCCCCCCCGCCGCGCCCGGCCCCTGACTTTAAGTGGTAGATGCTCCCTTTAAAAAATTTTTCCACCCCAACTTTCATAAAATCTTTTTCCCAAACTCTTTAATTTTTAACTAAATTGGGAAGGATCCAGCTAAAAAGTAGAGGTTTCTTTTGTGCAGAAATAGACTAAATTTTCCGCCCGAGATTTTTTGGCCACAGGCAAGCGCACATTTCTTTCCCTATGAGATGCTGAGAACCCCCTGAGGCTGAACGGGGAAAAATGTTCTTGTAAAAATGAGGTCATTTTGATTTTTCCAGCCCAAACGCAACCAACACATCCCCGTCCCTGACGTCGCACACACATCTCACCCCGCTCTTTTTTTGTAATTGGGTTTGGGTGGCCCCCAAAATTACAGGGAAACGCCGGAAAAAAGGCGCAATCTTTAATAGATTTATGCCACGATTTTTTGCCTTTTTATCGCAGATCTTAAAAAATTTCGATCCCATAAAAACCCCTTTCCCATTTCAATTTTTCGATAATAAAACGTCAACACAAATCCAAACCCTGGCCCGGGAATTTTCGTGGGCATGACCTGTCATGGTGACTGATAATTGTACAATACATTCGCTCATGACAACCAATGGCACCCCATTACCCCATATGGACATAAGGAGCCCAATTAATTTGTCATCAAAGGAGTAAAACCAAATGGGATCAGACTGAACTATGGTCCTGGCTGTTAGCTTAAGCCAATGCCAAAGTGGGCGATTTTGTAAGCTCTTTCTTCTGAGCCCGCCCCAATTTTTTTTGACATACATGTTTTTGTCAATATTGGGGAAACCCCCCCCCCGACTATGATATTTTCCCGGATGTCAGATGTTTGGGAAAAAGGTTAAAAAGCAAAAAGAAAAATCACATTGGGTTGGAGCCAAAGACATAGGGCACCTCGACCAGCCCATCTTCAGATTTGGCCCACAAGCATTCTGTACAGGACGTTGCACTGCGTCCAATTTTAGACATTATGTCACCTTCACGTAGGTCCTTATTGACTCCTAAACAAAGAAGTGAGATATGAAATGGTTTGCACGTAACAAATATTGATGTTGTGTTATGCAAGATTCTATAAAGCCAGGAGGTACTTATCTTATGAAGAATTATAGAGATTTTATACTACACCAGTTTGCTGGTATAACTGAACTAGAGAATTGGCATTTCACTTATATTTAATAACATCTTCCCCCTCAGTTTTTGGGGTCTATGATTTTAAGTTCCCTTGTGTAACAGATTTACTAAAGTTGTACTTCCTTTCCCTTCAGAAAAGTTATAGTGAACATTGCCTATGCTATATTCACTGGTAGTAGTGATGTGTTAGGGTCTATTCCGGAGATATATGTCAGTTATCTATGTCAGCGATATGTGTTGGGAGGAACTGAAAGAGAGAAGCAGAAAAACACTAGTACTTGATCTACTATATCTACCTCCCATGTATGCCCCTGTATAGGCATTTAAGGGTATCTTAATACCTCAAAGACAAAGTGGGTACTCCATTTTGCGCATCACTCAATACTATAAATGAGAAAAGGTTTTAATTCAATCCACATAGAAAACAAAGTAGTACAAAATAGTAGTAAAATTAAAAAAGGGATTTAAACCATCCAGAGAAAAAAACTGTTCAGGGTAAAACCTGCACAAAAGGGTTAAAGGTTGTCCTTCATAATATACAGTGCAATACAGAGCGATGGTATACAAAAATTATTGCTTAAGGACCCAAAAAGATGAACTTAGCCCAAATGGAAAAAGATTCCATAGTGATTATCTATAGTTAGGGCTGGGACAAGGTATTCTGGTGCCCTAGGCAAATAAGGCATAAAGCGCCCCCCGTAGAAAATTCAGTCCACTCCATAACTCTTTGCATCCCCTTTTCCGCCTGGGATGAAGTGGTGCCCTAGGCAGCCGCTTACCTTTGCCTCCACTTGTTTTTTGCCCCAACTGTGAAATACAAGGTCCTTGAGATATGAGAAGTATAGCTCAAACTATATTATCTGTTGTCCTGACAATAACATCGGGGATCCCATGTGCCAGGTAAAAGAGGTATATGTCTACCATAGGCTCTTGTATTTAAAAAAACACATGCATGTATTTATTTTTTTATGAAAGTCCTTTATGTAAAGTATTTCTGAAGACTAAGCTATTCTGTTGTTAAAAAAGGTATGTGTACTGATGGTGTATGTAACTACAACTGTAGATTATAAGCCCTCATGGGCAGGGCCCTCTTTCTCTTTATATCAGTTTGCTCCTTATTATATGTCCTGTGTTTTAACCCTATTTTTGATGGAACTATTCGAATCAGTGTACAGTTTTCCCTTATTTGTGCTAGTACACAAATAAACGTAAGATACCTTTGTTGGCCTCTAGTATTCTGGCAAAGATGTATGGAGGTTCTTCTGTATCCTTAACACCTGTAAGTAAAAGCATGCATATAATAATCAGGTATTTATCTTAAAGGGAACCTGTCACATAGATTATGCCCCCCTTGCTGAGGACAGCACAAGCTAGTGTCAGACCTGCTGTTTCCAGCGCTGTGTCCCTTATTCTGTAAGATGCAGCAGTTTTAGAGCATTTACCTCTTAAATCTTATTCATGAGCAGGTGTTAGCTCCACCCACCAAAGGCTAGCTCCGCCCACTGACAGTTATTCACATGTTTCTATCTATTCAAAGTATAGGTTTGTCAGTTGAGGTGGGCGGAGCTAGCCTCCAATTGCCGGTTTAGAAAAACTGACACTCTGAAGGACTCTACTAATTACTCTTCTGGCTGAAAAATGCCGATTTGAGCATTAAATACAAGAAAACAACAGCATCTTACATAAAAAGGGACACATCGCTGGAAACATCAGCTCTGACACTACCTTGTACTGCCCGCAGCCAGGGGGGCATAAACTAGGTGACAGGTTCTCTTTAAGCCATTCACTTTCTAAAGTAAAAACATTTAGTACTACTATTAGTTTTAGTTCTTCTATATCTGCTATCCTGATCAACAAAAGTAGCGAAGCGGCACTCCTATGGTAGAGGTAGAGGTTTATGGTGCTTGTCTATATTGGGTTGGAACCCTTTAAATTTCAACTTAGATATTAGTCAGCACTCTGTAGGTAATGATGCATATAAAATTTATTGAATATCTCTCCACAGGTTCCAAAGGAAAAAATGCAGTGTCACACTAGTAAATTGATGTTTCGGTCATGGACCTTTCTTAGATATGTCACAGAGGGAAGAGGCTGTAAGAGGAGGAAGGCCCATAGCCCAAGAGAGCATGGAGAGCTGTGTCCATACTCTCTTGGGCTATGCCCCCTTCCTCCTCTTACAGCCTCTTCCCTCTGTGACATATTTGAGAAACATCAGTTTACTAGTGTTATATCTGCTATCCTGTTATTCAACATATTTGTGATTAATAAATGTTTAATTAAGAAACAGGCACATAGTAGAAATATAAATCTCACACTATTAAAGGAGTGTTCTGGGATTTAACAATGCTCATTGGTCCATTGGAGCATGAGTAAAAAGAAAAGAAAAAACTCATACTAATCTCCCGGATGCCCTCCTTCACTCCCGGCTGCCGGTCCGTAGACAGTGAATGGACTTCATTCACATGACAGCTTCAGACAATTACAGGTCACAGAGGTCACGTGCAGATAATGTTGTGGCCTTTGATTGGCTGCACCTGTCATGTGAACGCTGAACGATCACTGACTACTTCCTGGATGAACGTATCGGCAGCTGGGACTGAAGAGACCATCCAGGAGGTCAGCATGAGTTTTATCTTCTATTTTTACTCATGCCCCAATAGACCAACTAGCATTGTTAGATCCCAGAACACCCCTTGAAGGAATTTGCACATCAAATAACTTTAATACATTACTAAACAGAATATGATAATTAATAGATGAAGCATTACAAGAGAGAAAACAGGCAGAAAAAGTTCATGTTGTCGGCCCTCACACTTCTTTTGCTTTTATCTTAGGATACATACATTTATCTCAGGCATGTTGATATTCCCCAACTGTTTCCAACCAAAAATGTAGGAAGTTAGAAACGATTACCCTTACTTCTTCAGTAACATATTTTTTTGTTTTAAATTTACCTGATCTTCATTCAAAAACTTTTCAGTTTGAGTCACTATGTTCTAGTGTTTAGCCTCCATAAAAAAAAAAAAAAACTTTCGCTCATGAACCTTTTTCCAATAAAACCCATTTAGGATATTTCAAGGGAATATATCACCCAAATATTTATTTACTCATTAAAATGAGATAATGATACATATTCTTTTCTTCTTAGCTGTATTAAACTTCTGATTGTAGATTTTTTTTTCTGTTTTCTGTATATGATTTTGGGGGCAACCATTTTGCCAGCTTGAGCTGAGGCAAAAGAGATGCTTTACAACAGCTTCCTACACATAGGAGCCAGTGAACAGGAGCAGACCCATTGATTTCTATAGGAGATTTATCTAGACATGCTCTGTGACCTGGGAAGAAGTCACTGTGCAGGGAGGAGGATAGGGAGAGCTGTGACTCCCTTCTATTGTGACTGGTGGATCCTGTGTTAGCTATACACATTGGTGTCACCTTTTAGTGTAATCTTTCCTGTGTTGATAATGAGGAACTGTTTTCTATACAGAACAAGAAGTGTCAGATTATTATAAGGCCTAGTGCCCAAAGTGAAAACTACAGAATTTTCAAAAAAATATAAGTGATAAAAAAAGAAAAATTTTAAAAATATGTTTTTAACATAAAACATGAGTTAAATAATAGGTAATTTTGATGGCATATTCCTTCTACGGATTTCCTGCATGTTCCCTATTTCCTACTTTCCCCTGTAACATATGTAAAAATGACCATGTCTCTTTTCCTCTAGGCTGTACAGAGTAAATATGTTCTGAAAGTCTTTCCTGATAAGTTTTGTGCCTAAGACCTTCCAATGTTTTTGCAAGCTGATTTTGTCCCCTTCTATTTTATCAGTTTTTTCATAGATGAGGTCTCTGGAACTGAACACAGTAGTCCACAGTATTCTGATATCACTAGAGCTTTGTTCAGCTGGTTAGTTACCCACACTGATACCTTATACATTGAAATAGAAAATAAGAAAACACTTGGAAAAGTCAAAATAACAATATTCTTACCATGTTCATTGTCAGATGCAGAAAGCTGTAGGGGAGACATTAGTAATCATTAGTAACACTTTACTATATAGACAACAGACACAGATTTTTTTTTAATTTAATGTCAAAGTGTTTTATGTTATTTGGTTTAAACAACTATACCAATATTTCCTTAATACTATTTAATCGAATTAAGAATCTTAAAAAATATATATAAATTATCATTATAACTTAAGAAAATGCTACAAACAGTGTCCATAGAAAATAAATATAAAAATGATGTAGCCATGCTGAAAAGAATTTCCAAGGATAAAATTTGTGAAGAGAATCTGAACAGTAATGGAGTTGTGAAAAGTTATAGTCATATAGGATTCTATCAAGAGATTCTTCCCTTAACATTATATAAAACATTCTTTAAGACTATGTTCACAAAAAGAAGATACAAAAACAGAAAGGAGACTTGCAGAGTATAGAAGTATGTAATATTTTACTGTGGACAAAATCCCATTATTTTACCTGCCAGGATCGAGACAGAGGTAGACTTGCTACAGGTCCCAATACAAAAAAGTAAGAGGAGGAGATGAATCTTCTCGCCCATGTTGTTGAGATATCACTACAACTTGGAAGGATTGTCCAAGATGAATGCTAACCTTCATGTCAGGAACCCCTTATATACATGTTAATTCTACAAAACTATCCAATCACAGAGTGAAATGAAGATATTTGTAATGGTAATGAAAGGCCTGGGGCAGAAGTACACAGGTTAAAGATGTATTATTGTCTTTAAAAGTGACTACATGGTGAGGATCATGTAGACGTTTAACAAGTTGGTCAGCAATTGCATTAAGAGTCGTAATGTCCTGATGTCATGTTTGTCAAATTGAAAGAAATAAAACAAAAAAATTTACACCCGGTTACTAATAGCTATAGTTTTAGAAATGTTCTTGTTATAGTTAGATTTACAAAATCTTTTGTATTCTATAGACTGTGGTCATATAGAATGTAGATACATTTTATATAATATAATAAGGGTATTGTAAGAGAAGGGTTTGCTACTTTCATATGATTTTTAGTTATATAGAGGTTGTTCACATTTTAAGCAAAACATTTGTGGATATACTATAAAACAGAATAAGTTGATGAATCGCAGGAATAAAGAGTGACATGTCCAAAAGTTGGCAGCGGCACGGCAGTTTTTAGGTGCAATAGATCAGTGTAAAGTCCGATCCTCTCAAAAATCAGTTATGCCTTACATAGAAAAACGTATGCGTCTCGATTACTACTATATGTAATGCGCCTTTTTAGGTGCAATACAATGCACCCGGCGTATAATGCGCATAATTTCTATTGAGAATATGGTGTCAAAAGTGTTTTTGGTGCAAAATAGACCATAAAAACAGCATTTGTGTATTGGGACTAGAGATGGGCGAATTTCTCAAAAATTCGATTCGGTGATTTTGCCGAATTTTCCCCCAAAAAAAAATCGTTTCAGTCCGAATTGCTTCGGGACGAATCGCGTTAAAAAACAGCTATTTCCAGGCTGCACAGAGCCTGCAGGGTGCTGTAGAACATTGTGCCATGCTTAAATATGCAGAGGGAGCTTGGTTTGGTCTTTATACAATGTTGTGTTTTAGTATGACACGCAGATGACTGCCGCCGCTCTTAGAATCGCTTCACTATAAAATTCCCTGGGAACTTAAGAGGGCAAAACTGACCAAAATACTGAAGAGGGAATGTAGCCTGATAAAGTCATGGCAGCGAAAGCTGGAAAAAAACAAGCTGAGAGCTCAGGTGGCAACATAAGTGACAGAGTGTGGAGGTGACTGCGGCAGACACAGCAGCATGAGGTCAGAGAGTGGCACAATGACATTCTAGAGGTGGCAAAAACTGGAGTAGGCCACAGAGTGGCACAATGACACAGTGTGCAGGTGACGGCAGGAGCAACAGCATGAGGTCAGAGAGTGGCACAATGACACAGTGTGGAGGGCACGGCAGCAGCTACAGCAGCAGCATAAGGTCAGACAGTGGCACAATGACAGAGTGTGGAGGTCACGGCTCCCGACCTCACACTGCTGCTATCCTGCTGACTCACGGCCACACAACCCACTTACTGGCTGCGCTGCTGCCTGACGCGCAAGCTGACGCCCTCTTCTCCTGACGATGATGAAGCCCTTGCCTCACCCGGCTCCCAGGTGCGGTCAGCTACATCATCATTTATTCGTGTTTCATCGTCACTGCTGTCCTCATCACCGGTCTTGGTATGCAGAGGCTGACCCCTCACAACATGACCTCCCATGCCACTCTCCACATCTATATTTTGCCGCCTACTGTACTGCAAGAGTAGCGAGGAGCAGGAGCATCTGGACCGGGAGATGATGGCAAAGAGAAACAGCTCCCGTCTGCAGAGGTGGTGGAGCCTTGACTAGCTGCAATGGCATGCGTGCCACTGGGCGCTGCTGCTGCTGTTGCTGTGGCGGCAGGATGGACCACCACATCTGAGCCATGTTTCTCCCAGGCCACCGGATGGTGACGCTGCATGTGTTGACCCAGGGCCGTGGTGCCAACATTAGCTCCCTGGCCACACTTCAACTTCTGCCCACAGATTCTACATATACCCATATTCGACTCCTCCGGTGTCTTAGCAAAGAACTGCCACGCCGCCGAGTATCTGATTTTACCGCCAAAGCTCCGCACTGAGTGACTACTGCCGCCGCTGCCTCGCTGAGCCCCTGTGCCGCTACTTTCTTGGACCTGCAAAGCGGGTTTTCTACCCCGTGGCCGCTTTGCTCCCGACCTCACGCTGCTACTCCCCTGCTGACTCACGGCCACACAACCCCACTTCTGCTGCCCGCTGCCTGACGCGCAAGCTGAACGCCTTCTTCTCCTGACGATGAGAAGCCCTTGCTTCAACCCGGCTCCCAAGTGCGGTCGGCTACATCATCATCGATTTGTGTTTCATTGTCACTGCTGTCCTCACACAGTCTTGGTATGCAGAGGCTGACCCTTCACAACATGACTCCCATGCCACTCTCCACCATCTATAACTTTGCGCCTACTGCAAGAAGCAGGGGATATTGGCCCCATTTTTGCTGCCAAGTAGCTGCTGACTGCCCTCATCAAATTGTTCATCCTCGCTATATAGTTGCGCTGAACCCAGACCACATATGATCTCTGGCTGAGGGAACCGGATGGGACAGAGGCGGGTTCAGGACAGGTAGGGCCGCTGACCCGCTCCGGGCCATGCCAACTAAGGTTGTGTCTGACGTTCCCACCGACTCTTGGCTGGGTTTGTCAGATGTCATCTGGGAGAAGTGGATGACCTAGTCAACCAATCAAGAACCATTGGGTTGCTGAACAACACACGGCCGCTAGATGACACCGGCAGTTGTGGCCTCACCGAGTGACCCCTGCTGTGACGTCCCCTTGCTGTTGCTGCGACCTGGTGCCTCTCCAGGAATGTTTGTGCCACTGCCACTCGCAGGTGAAGAGCCTGCCACCTCTCTGTCTGACATACTGTTTTTTCTAAACCGTACAGCCACTGTTGGATGAAGATATCGGCATATGATAAATACACACCCTGTACTTGACTCCAAAGGCACCCAGTAACAAGCTTGGGTAACCCTTGGATGTAAATTGTGCTCCACAAATGGGCAGGAAAAATTGACTTGTATGTGCCGTATAAAAATACTGTGTATTTTACTGAATTTAAAAGCACAAACAGGCTTAATTAACCTTCGGATATGAATTATGCTACAGGCAAAATTGCTTCTTTGGCGGTGAAAAAGAAGGTTTCTTTTAGTGACCACAACAGCAGAACAATGCTTAATTACCCCTGGATCTAAATTGCACCAAAGAAATAAGCAACCAAAAATTACCAGCTTTGTACCGTGTATTTTACGGTACACAACAAGAGAAAAACTTGTAATTAACCCTCGGTTATGAATTCTGCTACAGGAAAAATTTATTTTTTGGCGGTGAAAAAGACGGTTTCTTTTAGTGACCACAACAGCAGAACAACGCTTAATTAACCCCTGATGTAAATTGCGCAAAAAGATTGAGCAACCAATAATGAAGTGGTATTTGGATTGTAAAAACGCTGTTTCTTTAAATGAATACAACAGGCACAGGCTTAGATAACCCTTGGATGTTCAATGTGCTGTGAGCAGATAGCATTAAAATGTATATGCAGCTGCATTGGACGCACACTGGACTTCAGTTCCAATACCCCACAAAAATCAGAATTAGAACGTTAAGAGAAGCAGTCTCTGAGACAAGCTGTGACACCCCCCAAAAATCGCTGTGTAAAAATGAGTTCTTTAGTAAGAGATCTCATAAGCAGCCATGGCAGCACCTTCCCTAATCAGTACAGTGAGAGGGGTATGAGCTCCCAGCGTCGCGCCCCGGACTTATATAGTGCGGTGACGTCACAGAATCCCGCTGGTCTCTGATTGGCTTCATCTCTGCACATGTCATGCAGGCTATGCCCTTCTTCCTCCCAGAGTTCTTTGCCCCATGTAAGACCATGTGCTCGCAGCCATTTTATCAATCAAAAGCACACTTTGTTCACGTGAAGTACCCCAAACTTAGACTTCGTTCAGAACCGAAGTTTTCCTGAAATTCTAAACGAATTCCACTTCGTTAGAATCAATTCGCCCATCTCTAATTATAACCTATGAAGAAGTATGGACCAATCAAATGAAAAGGAGGGAAAGTTCAAAATACAGTAAAAGAGCTGATTGGTTGAGCCTAGGCGGCAGATATTAATCTACCAATCATATGTATTAATACATATACACATTAGGAACGACAAAAACTAACTAATCGCCAGAAAAACAGGTAGGGGGAGTAAGTAATAAATAGTGTATGGGGTTAATACAAAGACTAGATATGTCCCAATATTAATCAATAAATATATCAGTAACAATCAATTCTCTAACAGAGACAATAATAGCCAAAAAATAGATGACAAATCAATTACCCATAGTAATAGAACTCCACACCAAACTGTCCTGCACCCCGACTGCGTTTCACCCCTGAAGAAGCAGTGGTGAAACGTACGTCGGGGCGCAGGATAGTTTGGTGTGGAGTTCTATTACTATGGGTAATTGATTTGTCATCTATTTTTTGGCTGATATTGTCTCTGGTAGAGAATTGATTGTTACTGATATATTTATTGATTAATATTGGGACATATCTAGTCTTTGTATTTAGACGCACTACATATGATTGGTGGATTCATATCTGCCGCCTGGTCTCAACCAATCAGCTCTTTTCTGCCTTTTTTACTGTATTTCGTAAACTGTCCACGCCCATTGCATTTGTTTGGTCCATACTTCTCCATAGCTTATAATGGGTCACTGTCGCTCCTATTCTGATTGGTTGGTTTCTGCCGACCAATGAGAAGAGCTTAAAGAATTTGAATTACTATATTTCCCGGCAATTTTCTATATCCCAATTCATGATGTAGCGCCGGTCTCGGCGACAAATGCATTGTTAGGGATTTGATTGATTTATATTTTTAGAAGGTTTCAGCTCTTTTTCAGATAATATTTTACACCTAATAAAAATAATTTTTTTAATAATACTCCATGCCGCACGGCGCTGAGAGCCGAGATTTCATTGCCCCAATCTGGCGATAGACTACAATGGGCCAAAGTAGCTCGCGCTCTGATTGGCCGAGATAGCCAAGCCCCCGCTAGCTCAACCAATCAGCTCTTTTCTGCATTTTTACTGTATTTTGAACTGTCCCCCGCCTTTGAATTTGATTGGTCAATATTTCTCCATAGGTTATAATGGGTCCCTGTCGCTCCTATTGTGATTGGCCAGGATTGCCAAGCCCCCGCTAGCTCAACCAATCAGCTCTTTTCTGAATTTTTACTGTATTTTGAACGGTCCCCCGCGCTTTGAATTTGATTGGTCAATACTTCTCCATAGGTTTTAATGGGTCACTGTCTCTCCTATTCTGATTGGCTGGTTTATGCCGACCAATAAGAAGCGCTTACAGAATTTGAATTACTGTATTTCCCGGCAATTTCCAAGATCCTAATTCCTGATGTTGTGCCGTTCTAGATTTTTGAAAAATGATTTTTTTTATTTATTTATTTTTTGAAGGTTTGAGCTTTTTCTGATAATGTTTTACACCTAATAAAAGCGATTTTTTGGGAATCATACTCCATGCTACACGGAGCTGAGAGCCGAGATTTCTGTTGCGATCTTCTATATGTTTCCTCTCATGTCACGTTCTCGCTTCACTTAGCCTCCGCCGGGTCATTTAGACCAGAATAACTAGGTCTGCCTGTCGGAGCTGGCGAGTGCTGCAATGCGCCGCACTTTGCCGACCCGCGATCATACATGCCTCGGCGTATTCGAATGAGCCGCGTCCCACCCTAGAACGCCACACCGTGCCCATTACACGTCCCTTCATGTGTGGCGCATCTGAAAGTGGCGAAGGCTGCGCCTAACATCGCATCCCTGCGTCCTACAGGGGATTCGGGCCGGAGAGGCGAAGTATATGCCAGAAATTGGGCGCAAATCCCGTTCATATATGTCGCCCATAGTATCTGAAGAGTGCAATTTAGGATTTATTTCCAGTAAACATAGTCAGTATTTGTTCCATATTTCCCTGTTTTCCCATTTCTCATGGATTACTCAAAGTACACACAGGTACATACCACCCTCCCAATTCACCCAATAATTGCCAGTATTGGGTCACTCAATGAGAAAACTATGCCAATGGGAGTAGTGCCAGCAAGCAGAGAAACTACACATGGAGAGGTGCATAGCTATGGCCTTTGATTGGGCAGCAAGTCCGCCCATGGCCTGACATGTGGGTCATGGCGCCACTTGCAGACCTAACAGCAGGAACATGGGTGCGCACGTGATCCAGTGTGAGAGTCGTGGGGGCACCTTTGACAAAAACCCCGTCCTTTGGCCTCCCTCTCTTCCTGGCCCAGAGAAATTTTAGCAGTACCTTACAGTCCAGGATATTGTCCTCCCAGGACCTTTATTCTGGCTCCCATGACCTTTCTTCCGGTCCCAACCCATTCCTTCCCCGGATCATCTTCATGGCCAGGATCTCTTTCACAGCATAAATGTTGGTGGTATCAGCTTCAGCAGAAGGAGAGGCAACCTTCCGAGAGAAATGATTCAGGACATGTGGTTTCAGCAGAGAGATGTGAAAGCAGTTTGGGACACACATCGTGTAAGGAAGTCGGAACTGAATTTATCCTTTTCAGTACCTCAAAAGGTCCTAGGAACTGGGGATCCAGCTTGTAGCTGGATGCATTTAAATGAAAGCCAGACCTTGTCACCACTAGAGAAGTATGGGGGAGGTCTTCTTTTCTTGTCCATTCAGGCCTTCATTTGGGTGGATGACGTTGTAGAGAATTATGTGTCACTCCAGATGGCCATCATAACGCATTAGATTCACAGCAGGGACATCAGAAGATGAAGACAGAGGGAGTGTTGGGAAGGGATGTTGTCCATACACTATGAAGAATGGAGAGGTGCTGGCAGACTCTGAATCCAAGGAATTATAGGCAAACTCCATCCATGGTATCAAGTTAGACCAGTCATCCTGATGCACTGAAACAAAATGGCACAGGTGGTTGCCCAAAACTTGACTCTCTCCACTTGCTCATTTGTCTGAGGATGAGAAGTCAGGGAAAAATTCAGTTTAATCTGTAGCCGGGAACCAATTTCACGCTAGAATTTTGACTAAAATTGGACCCCACTCATCTGAAAAAATATGTTGGGAAAAGTCTGTGCAACCGGAAGATGTTCTGGAAGAAGAGGCTGGTGAAGCATGGAGCAGGGGGCAACCCAGGCAACGGTATGAAGTGTGACATCTTCGAGAAGCGGTCAGTGACCCCCCAAATAATAGAATTCCTGGTGGAGGAATAGATAAAGGTTGCAGCAGACCTTCTGGTCTGAGATGGGGCATCTTGTTGAGGGCACAAGAGGTACAAGATTTCATGAATTCTTTAATATCTTTAGCAAGATCTGGCCACTAATAGAAAATGCTAAATTAAGTGACAAGATATGCATGCATTAGGGTACCCAGATGCCAGGGAGCATTGTCACCATTTTAGAATTCTCCTCCGGAGTGCAGGATGCAAGGAGGTCTACAGGAGCTGTGGAGCTTAGGCGTTCAGGAGGTATGATGTGCCGAGCAGCTGTCTCTTCCCTATAATGTCAGAAGCATGGGAAAGGGCATCGGCTTTGATGTTTTTCTCAGCAGGAGTAAGTGGATTAAGAAATTGAACTGGGAGAAGAAGAGGGACCACAAAAAAGAGGAAAATTTCCAGCAACTCCGATGTATCAGCTACTATGATTAAGAGTTGGGAGAGACTCGAAATGCATCAGTTTTCCATTGTCGCCATGCCTGCCGTTTTGTCCCATGATTTTTATGCCAATAAACGCATAAGTTCTTTGACACATTTTCCTCTTTTTTTGCTGCTTGGATTTGGGAAAACCAAGTGGCCATCAGCCCCTGGGCAGCCGGCAGCCGGGATGTTACGGGACGGGGAGTGGGGCTTAAAGGGAGGTAAAGTGCAGAGCAGCTGTTCTTCCCCTAAATGTCAGAAGCAGGGGGAAAGCATCGGCTTTGATGTTTTTTCAGCGGGAGTAAGTGGATTAAAAATTGAACTGGAGAAAAGAGGCCCAGGGTTTTTGGGGAATTTATACTTACTGTTGGAGGCCCAAGAAGATTCTTATGGACAGTATATATATATTGACTGGGTGACGAGTCCCTTCCAGAAGGTGATGCAACTCTTCCAAGGCCAGTTTTATGGCCAGTAGCTCTCGAACCCTGATAGTGTAATTCTTCTCCGCAGAAGAATCCCCATGTGATGGTCTTCTCTTTAGGACTTTTCTGAATGAGGACCACTCCAGCTCCTGCAGAAGAGGCATCAACCTCCAGGAACAAGGGATTCTTGGGATTCATTTGGGGATTATTTCGGGGTAGTACTGGCAAAATTAGGAAATATGTACCCCCGAAGTTTGGGGCCACTGCAAGACGGCAGACAACTTAGCGGGGTCCATTTGCAGACCCTTTTCTGAGATGATGTACTCTAGGAAGGGAAGGCTGGTCTGATGAAAGAGGCATTTCTCCAACTTGGCATAGAGACAGTTATTTCACAAATGCCTCAGTACCTGGCACACATGTGCTTGATGGGATTCTGGAGCTGGTTAAAATAACAGGATGTCATCCAGGTAAACAATGACACAGAATGGGGCAATATGTAGAATGCAATCTTCTCCTTATGGAACGCCCCTGTTTATAACAACATCAGGCTACTTGTGTGATATCTAGACTTTTTTTGCATTTTCAAGGCAAGCTATAAATTTTTTTTTAATGAAAATAAAAAGCCCCACTAAGTATTTTATTATCTATGCTGTTATAGGGCTTATTCAGCTATACCAGTATAGGAAGAAAGTCATTTTCATAAATGTTCATATTATACATAAATATCTTACATGTTTTACCACTATTTATAGCCGGTTCTGGAAGCAGAGATCAATTTGGCCACGTTGAAATTAGATATGTTACACTATGAACATATAGTTTGTTTACCCACATTTGTGTTAGAGGAATGTCCTCTGTCCAGGATCCTTTGTCTCTTGACCAGACTGTAAAATGGTTACATAGAGCACGTCTTGCTCTGGAGGATCTGTCCTGTCCTACATTACACAGAGAATCCAGTAATTTAAATTTGTACTGTGTAATGCATTGTTTACCTGGTGATTAGTGATGAGCGATTACGTTGACTATCGTCATCGGGGCGTACGAAAGGGGAATTTCAAAAGATATCCCTAGTCGATAATAATTATCGCCGATGCCATTAAAGTCTATGGGGAGGAACAACACCTTCTTTTTACACCCAAAAAGGAGGAGAAGCTGGAATTTAAATCCCAAAACAAACGTATACGTCTCATCTTAGGGAAGACAATTTGGTTATAAAAGCCCCAGAAAAAAATCACAGCCATTCACTATCCCGTCTTGCCCACACATGACCCTTAAACCTGCATGACCCACAAATTAGAGAAAGGGAGTATATTTGAACCATCATTTTATTGAACTGGAAAATTGAAATCCCGTCCCGGAACGCAGCATGAGCCCAAACCTGCATAAACCCCCCATTTAAAAAATGCCGGGAAAAGGGGTCTTTCAACCACCATTTTTGTTGAAATGGACATTAATATAACTGTCC
>JAODAL010051499.1:0-26639 GCA_025379985.1 Phyllomedusa bahiana
ACTTTAAACACCCCATTAGTGAGTGAAGCTGTACAATAGCTGGTGAGGAAGAATCGGCGTCAGTAGTACGGGCTCTCCACTAAAAAGGGCGGGGATGATTTTTACTGTTTCTCCCTTCCCAATCACTGTATATCAGCACCAATGAAGAAACACATACAAAAAATGGGACTTTTACTTACTCAAAAACACAACAATTTTTTGGGGCCACATTCACAGCTCAATGGCGGGACTAGACTGAAATCAGTAGCAGACATCTCTGGCCTATATGTTTACCTGGAAAAATTAACAGTTGCAGCTAATTGCTGACAGCAGCTCACACACCCCACTGCTAGGGGAACAATTAGATGATAAAAAACTGCACATTAATTTAATACCTGTTCACACCAGCATGCAGAAAAGCCACAGTATAATACATGGGGAGATTGCACAAATGCAAATATACCAATAAAACAACCACACACACACTCTGAATGCATAAGGGGAGTGGTTGCTGGTACTACAATTGCATATAGATAAGGCTATACAGAAGGGTGCCATAAATACAGATACGTGTGGTTCACCACGCTGGCTTACAACCTATTAGTGACACCCATACTATTAGATTAGGCGGGATGCCCAGCACTTGTTGGGTGTCCGACACAAAGCATAGGTCCCCTCAGCACTCAGTGACCACCAAGGCTTGGCAACTGCATGCACAATATGAAAAATAAAATAATAATAAAAAAGAAATGTAAAACATAAAATATCATAAAAAAATAATAGCCCAAACTGCAACTTTAGCCCAGCTCCCCACTATCCTTAAACTCTATCACCTAAACATAACATCTGTGATGGAAAAATGACAGAGCCATTGAAAGTGAACATGGACCAGGGGTCCCTCCTTCCCTTCCCTTCCTTTCTTCCTTCCTTGCCTTCTATCCTTCCTTCCTTAGTTGCTTCCTTCCCTTCCTTCCATCTCTTTCTTCCCTTCAATCCCTCTCTGCCTTTCTTTTCTTCCTTCCCTTCCCACCCTCTGTTCCTTCCTTCTCTTCCTTCCCTCCCTTCCTCTTCCTCTCTTCCTTCCTTCTCTTCCTTCCCCTCCCTCCCTCTCTTCCTTCTACTCCTTTCCTTCCCTCCCTCTCTTCCTCCCTTACTACCTCTTATACTAAGGATAAATACACAGCATTTTTCAGTAAATCACAGACACCCCATTATCTATATTACACCCTTGTTTACCTTCTAGAATTATATAGGAAGCTTGTCCTAATAAAACGTCCCGCACCTTGCTACCCGACTCAGAGAATTTTTTGCTTTATGGTCACAGAGAGGTCTAATTTTTTAATTTTAAGATCCTGCGAGCCTCGGCGGAGTGACATCGCGCAACATTTCCCTCCTGAGTTGATATTTAATTGAAAGAAGTTCTCATTGCTTCCCGCAATCTGATACAGCTAATTAAAATGCCACGGATATTTAGTCAACACACCCAAATTTCACTTTCCTGAATTCCACGTCCTTTCATGTCTGGCGTTAATGATTCTTTTCTGCTTGTCATCCAACATGGGTAACTGCTGGTGAACCTGCCCACATGTTGTCCTCCTCAGACAGTTCGGAGCATCTTTACAACGCGCTCTTTCTCCTTTTTATCCATATGTCAATCGACTGCCAGTTAAGAGGATTTAATTGTCTTCAGACATTTGCCCCCAGAAGCTACCTGAATGAGCACCACACGGCTGGCATTCACTCCTCTGCCGAGAAATTCATTCTAATCTATTCATGTATTCATAGGATTTTTAGAAAAGGGAAGCAAAAACAAAAGCCTCTATTACCATCCGGAACACTGAACCACAATAATGATGTATAGTACCACAGGCTGTGTTGTCTCACATCAAGCAAACGCTTCTTCTGAAAGCTTCTAACAGGAATCAGTTTGAGGAAACACAAGAGCTTCCTTGGTCATTACTTAACCTTGCATATATGACAGAGACAGACACCTAATATGCAATAAGGAACACAATTTGCAATGCACAGGCAGTGACTATGACTATATAACGCACCAGGGAATGCTGAGACAAGCAATGCCAACCCCGGGGTGTATTAACATTATGTTCACACTCTACATTCAGTATATGGGCCAAGAATCTTCTGTTGAATGTATCCACAGGGCTCCAGTCAACCAGTGTATGCCAAAAGAAGGTTTATTGGCACAAGCTAGGTTTCCGCACCCTACACTCCACGGAAACTGCTCTAATTAAAGTCTCCAATGATCTCCTAACAGCTAAATCTCAGGGCAACTACTCATTGTTGCTTCTTCGGGATCTCTCTCACTTTGACACTGTTGACCCCAAACTTCTCCTCAGCATGCTCATACCTTTGGCCTCCAACACCGCAATCTTTTGGTTCTCTCTTACCTTTCTAACCGCTCCAGTGTCTCATTTGCGGGTTTCTACCTCCTCCCCTCTTCCTCTTGCTGTGGGGTTCCTCAGGGATCCGATCTTGTCCTCTCCTTTTCCAAATCTATACCCCCCCATTGACAAACCATCAAAAATTTTGGGCTTCCATCCCACTCTACCTGATGACACCCAATTAACACCCCTCCCGAGACATCACTCCTCTCGCTAAAAAACACCAGGGCTGCCTTTCTGCTGTCCGACTCAGCCTCCCTGTATCTTAAACAAAAACCCTCACCAAAACTAACTTCTAAGTATCCCCCCTCACTAACAAACTTACCCTCCCTTTTGTCTCGGGGTGTGGCCCCCACCATAACTCCTAGGACAGGCCCGCGGGCTTGGGGTTTAACAATTTCCCCGATCGTTTTTCATCCCCTATTCTAAACCCTTGCCCGCCCTTTACCTGCCCTCAAAACATCTCCAGAACCATCCTTTTCTCACTTGGGGGCAACTCAAACTCTCATTGTTGCTCTTTTCATTCTCGTCCGACTACTTAACTCCTTTTTTATCGTTCTGCCTCGTGCAAACTCTCCCCTCTCCATCGCCCGAATGCACAGCCGGTTGTTTTTTCTTTCCCCCCGCATACTGAGCCCTACCCTTTTCAGCAATCCGGTTGCCTACCAGTAAAAGGGTTCAACAAAACTCATCACCTCACCATAAACTTCCACAACCGCTTCCCCCTCATCTCCTCCCCAACTCGTCTACCACCCTACCCCCTCTCTCTCCTTTGCTTGTATGACATCAGTTACACTCATAAATCACCAACCTCCCATGCCCTCTCCAAGACTTCAAAAAGTGCGGCACCATTTTTCTGGGAAAATGCTACCCGGGGGATCGGGACCCTAAACTCTCATAGCTTTAAAAGGGGGCCGAAATACATTTCTCACTCTGGCCTAACAAAACCCCAATGCAAAAACACCCCCCCCCCCCCACACTCCCCCACACACCTCATCTCATTTTTTCGGCACTTAAATGTATTAATGTATTAGAGGGGGGCGGTTTATCCCAATTCATGTAAAAAACAAACCCCCTATTTATGTCACTGGCGGACCATTGTAAACACACTTCTTACCCCTTCCCCTCCCTCCCTAACCCCTAAAGATTGGTAAACCTTGCGGCAGGGCCCCCCACGTTTTTTTGTCCCAATTTAAATAGCTTTTCATTGTACAATGTATTCTTTTGTCCCGTACCACACCCCCCAAATTGTAAAGTGCTGTGGGTTTAAACTGCGCTATAAAATAAAAATTTTTAATTATTTATATTTTTATTAACTGTGCAAGGGTCAAATTTAGCTTTGCGAAATTGCGCTTTCAATCTGAAAAGAAGGAGAGCACCCATATTTCTTACAAATTTGGGGCCCCGGGGAAATTGACTTATGCTACTGGATGCAATTGGGAAAAAACATTATGTCCGAATTTGGTTCAACACTGTTAAAAAAATTTGGTTTGAGATGTCCCCAATCCAATTTTTTTTTGTTTCCTGTCAGTAGCCATAATTGTAAAACACACTACATAGCCAAACTTACAGCTCAATGGCTGGGCTAGACTGAATCCAGTCAGAGGCAACACTGGCCCCTATGCTACTTGGGAAAGATAAACAGGTGCAGCTAATTGCTGAGCAGTAGATCACAACCCCACCACTAGGGGAACAATTAGATGATAATAAACTGCACATTTATTTGATACCTGTTTACACCAGTATGCAGAAAAGCCACAGTACAATACATGGGGAGAGTGCACAAATGCAAAAATATCAATGAAACAACCACTCACATGCCCTCCATGCATGAGGGGGGTGGTTGCTGGTAGCATAGGGGCCAGGGTTGCCTGCTACTGGATTCAGTCTAGTCCAGCCATTGAGCTGTTAGTTTGACCTATGTATTGTTTTTGGGTAAATAATGTCCAATTTTTCTGTGTTAGCCCTAATTGTAACCCTAACCCTAAGTTGGAGTTAGTCTTAAGATTTATAGGACTTGTTAGGGTTAATTACATTTCCACAGCACTTTCAGGTCCCCTGGTGTCATCGCTCTGACGTCACTTCTGCTCCAAAGTCACTTCCAGCCTAATGCGGGACAAGAAGTAACATTAGAGGGGAAGTGACATCACAACAATGGTGCTGCTGTACCTTGGAGAAGTAAATTAGCTCTTAAAAGGTGACATATGCTACTATACTCATTTGAGAAAAAACATTATTAGTGCTGTGCGGATCTGTCCTACTTTAGTTCCACACTGGTTGAGCAGAACATGTAAAAAGAAAAAAAAAAGGATTTCAGATTACCCAAAATGTGAACCCTAAATTGGAGGTAATTTTAAGATTTTAAGAATTTTCAGGGTTGAATTTTGGGTCCACTGGTGCCATAGCTCAGATGTCACTTCTCCTCTTCTCCAGATGTGACATCAAAGCTATGTTGCAGACTGACTGGGGAGATAAAAGTTTGCACTTAAAAGGTGACGTATGCTACTGTACGCATTTGGGAACAAACATTATTAGTGTTAAGCGAATCCTTCCCACTTTGGTTCCACACTGGTTGGTCAGAACTTGTAAAAAAGAAAGGGATTTGAGATAACTCAAATGTTGAACCCTAACCGTAACCCTAAATTGGAGTGAAGTCTAAGATTTGTAGAAATTAAATTTTGGGTCCAATGGTGCCATTGCTAAGATGTCACTTCTCCTCTTCTCCAGATGTGACATTAAAGTTACGGTGCCGCCTGACTTTGGACAGATAAGTTTGTGCTTAAAAGGTGACATAAGCTACTGTGTGAAATTGGGAAAAACATTAGAAGTGTTGCGCAAATCTGTCACGCCTTGGTTCAACACTGGATAAACAAAACTTTGGATTTGAGTTGTCCTGAATTCAAATGTTTTTACTTAATCCGAACAATAACCTTAATCCTAAATTGGAATAGTGTTTTAAGAGTTTTAGGCTTTTTTAGGGTTAACTTAAATTTCCACAGCTCTTTGGGTACATTGCTCCAAAATCAACTTGCTCCAACATCATATCCAGCCTTAGGCGACATTAGACCAGAAGAGACAGCAGAGCAATGGTGCTTCTGGGCCACAAAGAGGTAAGTTAGGGCTTAAAAGGTGACTTATGCTTTTGTGTAAAATTGAGAACAACACAATTAGTGCTGTGCGATTCTGTTCCACTTTAGATCCACACTAGTTCAACAGAATTTGTAAAGAAAATTTGGGTTTGAGATTAGTATTAATGGATTTAATCAAGATCTGCAAAAATCGAGATCAAGACGTTTTTTGTTTTTTTTTGTTGTAGAAAATCATTTCGATTTTTCGATCCGATCATCGTTTCCCATTAAAATCAATGCACCGTGAAAATGGTGCGGTGCGCTGATCATAATTTTTTACTCGATTTTACCAGAAAAATCAGAACGATCGAGATCGAGAAACCCGTGAAAATTGACTCGATCTTGATTTTTGGTAAATCGATTTGAAATGCCCCAACCCCAATTTTTTGACTCCGTCCATAGCACTAACCCTAAGTTGGAGTTAGGGTTAGATTTTGTTTAAACTTATGGGTTAATTTTTGGGTTCGCTGATTATTACTATTATTTATTTTAGAGCGCCTGTGAGGAGCGGAGATTGTGTGATGGGGGTATCTAGAGTTTAAGGCAGTGATGTATGGTGGGGAGAGCTTATGGAGAGCCTTGTACGTCAAGGTTATGCCATTGTTTCAATGTGAGTTCTCTTCTAAAGCTATATGGGACCAGACATGACATCAGAGAGGAAATGACATTCGAACCACGGCACTCAGACCATGAAAACATAAATGAATGCCTCAGAGGCCTAAAAATAACTCCAACTTAAAGTTTGAGTTACAGCTATGGTTAGAAATGATATTTAACAATTTGCTTGGAATTGAGTTGAATTTGATTTTGACCTGAATCTGAAGTGCAACATTATCCTACCTAATCTATTGTGTGTGACTGTTGCTCTCACTGGACCTCAAAGTGGTCCTTATGAAATTATGTCCCCAAGTTGGCCTTTCAAACAAACTGGGGTGGTCACTCCTGACCTACAGTGGGGTTTCAAATGTTAGGAGGATTTCGTGTCAATGGACTTTTACAAAAAAAATAGAATACCAAGTGCCATCACTAAGAAATTTTGCTTCCAAAGAGAATAGGTTGCTGCAGAAGTTATTGTGAGCCTACTGCTTTCATAACTTAAAGTACCTATCATCAGAAAATGACTAAAGGAATTTAAATAGGAGTTCCCACCACAGACTTAGATAGAATATTATTAGGATATGCAATCAAAGTTTAATAGATGGGGTTCCTGGGACCTGCACCTATCTCAGGAATGGGCCCATGAAAGTGTTGGCTCAGAACAGAGAGCTGGTCATGCTAACATTTGGTTCCATTAATTTCAAGCCAACATTTTCTGAGAAATCCCAGATGTAGGACCCCCACCCATCCAAAAATAAGCTTTTAAATCAAGATTGTATAATACAAATATTTTTAAGAGTTTTTGGTGATTTTTTTCCTAAACAATATTTTTTAAAAATCCTTAAAATTTGCAGTTTTTTTCTCTGGATGTTGATTCTTATATTAGATAAATATCAATTGTCTGCAGTCTCCTTATTATCATCACAGGCAGAATAACAATGACAAGTAGCACCTATATATACATAACATAGGATCTACTACTAACAATAGATGATGAGCACAGTGCACCTCCTCCACCTCCTTGTACAATGACCCATGCTCAGGTCACAGAGCATGTCTGCAACAATCTCCTATAGAAGTCAATAGATGACGGTCACAGCATTTTTTCTCCCCCTTCCTACACACTGATCTCTACACAGGTTACAGAGCATGCCCACAGCACCCTCAGATAGAAATCAGTAGGTAATGGACATAGCTCCCCTTATCCCCCTCCCTGCACACTGACCTGTGCACAGGTAATGTAGGAAGCCTTTTAAACCTTCACTGATGATGGGTAATGTAGCAGTATATTATCTTGCTTGTTTGAAGACATTGCTATTTGAAGACTTGATCTAACCTCTATAATTAGAATTGACTTCTCCAGTTGTAAACATTCAGTACATGGGTTATCCAGTCTTTCAATATGTTTCACTTCCTACCCTCTTTCCTATACTGAGCCCCTATGTAGCTATTCCTCTAAACTGGCCATATACCTTAGCCTTCGGTAAACAGAACACCAAAATTTGTATGGGACTGACCATCTAATGGGCAAAAGATATTCAGCTAACTGTGGAGTTATGTCATCTGAACCTGCTAATTTCCATGGGATTTACTGGCCATCAAGTGTGTACAAGATCTTTATCTTACATAAGTTCAGCATATCTTTGAGATGGGGGTGGTTAGGGCATGTGAAATTTCAACATTCCCGATCCTCTGTTCTTAAGGGAGATAAGCCAGAGGTAAGTGGCAGTGGCTTATTTTTTTCACTAAATTGAGAACACATGCATGCTCTACTATACCAAGTTAGGAGGGTTACGAACAGCTATTTGCCAACAAAGCTATTGAAAGAGTATGACCATCATAAGGTTACTGAACCTAGTGTTGGCTGTCCCAACAGAGTATCAGATCCTGTGGGGGTCTGAGGCTCTGTGAACACAATTGCCCTTAAAACTCCAACAGAAGGCAATCCCATAAGAAGCTAATTTTGGAGTCAAAACGGGAAGAAGAGGTCGTAGCCTGCTGTATAGTGGAAAACGTGGAATTTTTTTTCTGGACGCTAACAAATCTTGGAGCATTCAGAGACAACTCTAGGGTAGAGAAATTACATTTGCCACACAGACCATTGGAATCAGATACCCTTACCCATGTGAATACCCAATTCAAATGAACAAATGATGACAAAATCAGTTCTTGTTGGGTGAAGGTCAACTACAGTTTTATTGACCATTTTAACCCTTGTGTTGAAGCCATAACTTTCATTCTTCAACCCCAACAAACCTAAGTGCAATATAAATATCCCTAGGCTCTCAAAGAGCAAATCTGCTGGCCAGGCACTTCCTAACAATTTAAAGCCACTTGCTGTGACTTGCAGTAAACCATAGTGATAACTGAATATTAAAAGGGAAAGAAACCATAACAAAAGATACTATGAAAACTTAAAGGGGTTTTATCATTTCATTAAATGGTCTTCAGAATAAGGGGACAGTGAAAGCAAGCAACTTTGCAATTGGATGTCATTAGCAAAGCTGTCTTGTATCACAGTATTCCTTATCTTGTGTTTTTGTTTACACTGATATCCAGTCCTGGTCGAATCCCTCTGGATCCCTCCTCCTTGCATTTCACTAGCTGAGAGCTCATTTACATTCTGTTCAGCCCCCGGTCAAATTCATGGAGCTGTGTCTCTCACTCAGAGTAAGGGACCGTCACATTTTCACTTTATACAGGCAGAAGAAACAGAATTACACTGAAGGGCTTACACAATCAGGAAATAGCACAATTTGTGTTGATCCCTGCCTGACTCAGAGTTAGGGGTCGTAGCATTTTCTCTCTCCACACCCAGCAGAAACAGACTGCAACAGATTCTACAATGAGAAAACATAACTGTTTTGTCCCGGTGCCTAACTCTCCTGCATAGAAGCGAGATCCGTGGCCTTCATAGAGCATCTCCAGCTGTGAGAGGAGACGCGTTCCGGTGCTCAGTCTAGATGGAATGCAGCCTGTGGTATGTATACAACTCTTACCAAATAACACTGATAGGGAGAGACCCAGTGACATGGGGACTCAGAGGGTGGCGGGGGGGGGGGAGTCTCGGGAGCCAGCATGCACAGTGAAGGGGGGGGATGATGTCACCCAGCTGGGAGGGGAAGAAACGCCCCTGCATTTCCAGAGTTGAGAAGCATCCCTTTAATCAGCCCAGGGAAACCTGAGTTTCTCAAAAACCACTAAAATGGGTGGAAGATAGGACAGGGTTTCTCCTAGACTGGGAGAAAGAGGATGCCTTAACCTTACACCAGGGCTTAATATGGTTTTCTCACTACAATGATTAGCTTTTAACATGTAGGGAAAGGTAAATGAAGAGAACTATCAAATACATTACCGATTTTAGAGATAAGAGAGATTTCTTCTCAGTGCACAAAAGTTTCTTTTGGTTACCGATCATCTCTCTCTCCTCTCACTTATCTGTTTAGCTGCCCCTGCATGGTAAGTCACTTCCTGCTGTGTGTAATCTCTAGGAACGGAGCTTTTTTTAGGATAAGGATATGCTTTCACTCATTAGAGCTCTGTAGTCTTGTGTACTACAGACTTTACATCTCCTGAAGTCATTTCACTGTAACAGGAAAAGCTAGAAATAGGAAAGCTGATATGCCAATCACCACTATAGAACCACCCACAGCCTGAACAGGAAGTGTGAGTCGGAAGCTGGCTTTGGCTGTGTTAAACAGCATGGTGAGACAATCCCTTTAAGTCGCCCAACAGGAGCAGGAGGGGTTAATGACTTCAGTTGGTATTCACCAACCACAAGAAGGGGGAAGGAGAAGAACAGTGGGGTGTTGACCTATTCAGCTACCTTGACCCACTAGTCTACGCACCATGCCCCTTTGGTCAGGTATGCAACAGTAGATGAAGGAATTTCTTACTATAACCGAAGGGTTTTTAAGGTTTCAGTAGGCCATTAAGCTAATTGTCAACTTTATAGTTCAAATAACTGAAGATGGTCCACCGTGGAATCGACATATCAAATCCATGTTACAAGGCAACCACTAATTTCTGTTTATGGCTTCGTATGGACTCATCTATCTCTATAAACACCTTAATTTGTACTGTTTATTTGTATTAATTTTACTGTTAAATGACCAAGTCGGTGAAGACCATTGGCAAATGAGATTGTGGCTTCATCTAATGGAAAACGTTTAATGACTACAATCAAACCGAAATCAGTCAAAGTCAGAGGAAACCCGGAAGCTTGGAAGTGAGGAAGCAAAAACCAATGCAGTTCACACAATGGTATCTCATTACAGCACAACATTACTTTAATGGTTTTTGAAATATACCATTTGCATCAAGTTTATTATCCAAGCATGGGCACTTAGTGTGCAAGAGAGGAGGAATTGAAGGTACCTAGTAATTCTGACAAGATTATAATCATTGTCCCTTTTTCCACTTACAAAGAAGAAGAAAAATACTAACATGATTGCAGAATGAACAGAATAGAGCAGAAAATTTGAAAACTTTTCACCGCTGTCGCCCAGTCTAACGGGCCAGTGAGTGTACGGCTTTCCATGGTATCTGTTCTTATCTCCTAACAATAGCCAATGAAAAGCAGGAACAAATAAAGATAGCATTCTGTGCTGTGATTTCATGGTGCGTTATCTTTCAGGTTTAGCTTTGCTACATCTGTATATCTGATCATTGTGGAACTTCAAGTCTCAGCAGTATACAGTATGTAACAATGTAATCATGTTTGTCATGGTTCATGCCGCGGTCCTTGCCTTGGACAGTCGGCATGTCCGTTCCTGCCTTGTCTCTGCTGTGGCTACCTGTGCTGGGGTCTCAGTGGCCTGTTTTCCCTGTTTGCTGTGAGTTGCCCTTGTACTCACTACACTCGCTCCTGCTTCCTGGGGTCCTATACGTGCACAGCGCCTCCTATGATGCACGCAGCAGCTTTCTGCCCTTTATTGGTCCTCTGTCCTGATCACCTTCCTCTTGACCTGTGACCCCTGGCTATAAGAGGAACTTCCTCCCGTTGCTCTTGGTCAGTCCAGTGTTGTACCTCTGTCTGAGAGGTTGTCCATCTGAGCTCCTGCCAGCTTCTCAGGTCTGCTATTCTGGACCTAACCTCTGAGATGCCTGGTTCAGTTCCTGCAGTCCATCAGAGCTCCTGACCACCTGTCTGTCAGCTTCTGCTGTCCCTGTACCGGTCTAGTACCTGCTGTGTTTCTACTGTACTTGGACTTATATGTTTACCTGCTGTATCTTGCCATTATACCCGTCTAGTTACCTGCTGTATCCTGCCGTTATAAATGTCTGTTTCCTGCTGTATCCTGCCGTTATACCAATCCAGTTACCTGCGGTATCCTGCTGTTAGACCAGTCCGGTTTCCTACTGTATCCTTCTGCATATGTTTCCCGGCTGTACCTGTCTACCACCACTTCTGTATCTGGAGTTCCTGTCCTGCACCTCGGCTGTCACCGCAGGCAGCCACGTCAGGGGTAGCGACCTGGGGGTTCCCCACAGTAAAGTCCGTCCTGCTTTGCGGCAGGCTCCATTGAAGACAGGAGGTCCCTTAGACTCCACTCCCTTGTGTGTTTCCCCATCTACCATCTTGCCTGCGGTGATCACAGTGGATCCACACCCGGTTAACAGCGATCGGCACCTCAGCGCGTGCGTTGTCACCGCCGGATCTTGACAATGTTATAATGGATACATGGGCAAATCAATACTATCTAAAGCTAAGAAGTTACTTTGGTGCAAATGTTTAAAAAAAATTGTGGCATCAAAATAGCAAAGTCTTGGAAAATTGTCAAAGTTCAAGGAATCATGATTGTGCGGTTTTTTTCGAGACAAAAGGAAGCACAACTAATGTGGATTATGATCCTTGTCTCGTTTATAAGCAACACCACTATAACTGGCCTCAGAAATGTAATTTAAGTAGATGCTAACTTTTAGTGAAACTTTGCTTGAATAAAAACTAGAACTGAATATAAGAAACTTTGTTATATGTCTCATCAGAGAAGAAAAGCTTCTGATATGGATATTAATTATTTCATAAATTCTATAGTCATATAATAGCAATTAAAAGTTTGCAGTTTTTGCAATGAACAGTACTTTTCCATTAAGTTGTAGCTAACCTTCCTCGATCTTTTTTTCTTCTTTATGTCTATTCTTCTGTGCCCTTGCTTTATTATTGTAGAAACCCAGCTTTTTGCAGAATTTGTCGCCTCGTAAGTATCAACATTCTTGCTTGATATTAGCTTCCGAAGGCCATATCCTAAAACAGAGTGTTAAGTGTTTAGAAGGAGAAGGTTAGAGATAAAACCGCAGGCTGTGCTATTTTGTCATGTGCGGTAGAACCACAAATGTCTCAAAATGACTATGTCATGCATACTAACCAGAGCTTAAGAATAATTAGAGGCGTGGTTTTTTATCACTAATGAGCTGACCAATAAAACAATGATTACAAATGATTACTAATGAGGGGATTGTTCTAATAAATGAATAATAATGAAAAAGCGTTGCTTAAATGATGATTATATTGTATTGTCCAAAAACGATATACTATCTGTTTAGCATAATGGTACTCCTACCATTGAAAGCTTATAAAAACTCTTGCAAAACTTTTAATAAAGGAGAAAGACCGTACCGACATTTTGGAAATGCCTCTTGTTCTTTGGACAATATATGTGCACAGACACTCTCGAGTTAATTTATAATTTGGACGCCGCACAAACAAAACTAGGAAATATTTTAGTCTCTTTATCACATCTTTCTCCACTTATTAGTCCCTGTTCCTCCTCCTTCCCTTCCTTAACTTGTCATTCATTCTACAAAACCTCCCTATAGAACCACCCAAAACCTGCTGCCTATAGAATTGGAGCATGGAGTGGTGACTGTAAAAATAAACCTGACAAAGTACAGTATATATGTGCATATAACACAACTGTCTTTGTTGGCCAAAGTAACCAATCAGCTTTCTTTTCATATGGTGCTCTGAAAAAATAAAATCTAATTTCTGATTGGTCGCTATGGGCTCTGATTGGTTGCTATGGGCTCTTATTGGTTGCTATGAGCTCTGATTGTTCACTATGGGCTCTGATTGTTCACTATGGGCTCTGATCGGTTTCTATGGGCTCTGATCGGTTGCTATGGGATCTGATTGGTTGCTATGCGCTCCGGTTGGTATAAGCTGGGATTGGTTACCATGAGCTCTGATTGGTTGCTGTGGGCAACACAGAAAGTCTTACTGCTAGACAGTGTTCATGCGTAGGACCTATAGCTTCACTTGTGTGTTTTATGAATTTGTTCTTCTGTTAACGGTTGATCCTTTGGAAAAAAAATGTTAAAAAGGGAATTTGCCACTTTGCAAAATCCCTTCTGAGGCAAGCTTGTAGTTTGCTATGAGCCAACCTCAGAGAACGAGATGGCCGCATTTGCACAGCTCACCCTCCAATCATGTCTATCTGGGTTTCAAATATACCTGAGCACACTCGCTTGTCTTTATTTGGAACTTCCATAGAAAAATATGGGAAGATCTGCATAAGAGCAGCCTCCTCCCCGTTCTCTGAGGACGGCTCTTAGAGAACTATGTGCTGGCCTCAGAAGGAATTTTCTGAAGTGGCCGCTTCATTGAGTCAATTTTGATCTTGTGGAATTACTTGACTAGGGAAGCGCTAGCAATACCACTTAATATGGCAGAAGTAGAATCTCTGTTGTGTAGTTTACATTGAAGAGAGGCAGTTTTAGTGCTATATTTCACACCAGTTCTAGATTTACAGCTTATACTGCTCATTACTTCTATAAACTGTCCTCCACACTGCTGTGACTTTTGAGGGTGTGTTGTGGAGGTATAGGAGAGCATGATCTATGTATGTACATAGTCTCCACCCTCTTTAGAGGGTGCAGAGTGGAAAATTGGTGAACAATTCCATGTATAAGGTATATAGTAACCATAACTAGTGGAGTTGTTTATGTATACACACAAGGCAGATTATCCTGAAAAGATACCTTCTTAAACCACTATGTAAACTTTGTAATTTACATCTTCTTGTCTGGGAGCAGGCTTGGACTGACCCATAGAGAAACAGGACGAACCTCCACTGGACCCCTGAGCATGGCAGACCTGGAGTTTCATTTAAAATGCATATACATGCCTGGGAGAAACAGAAAGGCAGAGAGAAAGAGGCAAAAGCTGTAAGTGCCTTTTATGAGTATAAGAGACAAGTACAATAGCTGAAGGGTGGGTCCCCAGAGTCAACTCCATAGGTGGGCCTGATAATTACATTCCATTGATGGGCCCTAGACATCCCAGTCCAACACTTTATGGAAGAGGGGCTTTTTGTGCCCCCTCTTGCACCTGGGTCTAGTTGTCACTTTTACCTCGACATTCTAAGGCTACCACTCTGACGTAGTTTTACTCTTAGCATAGTTTATCAGAAGTACCTGCATAGATGTTCTGTGCTTATATAGAGGCCAGGAAAAAATGAACTATAACTTCAAGATTAATGAACACATTGTAATAAAAGTTGTTCAAAACCTATCATATTCATTTGGAATCAGGAGTCAGAAAGCCACCCGCAAAGTTGTACACTCTCCCTTTCCCTCTCCCTCTCTTTCTACCATCCCCACCTCCAAAGGCCAGTTGCTGACATTTGTAGCTCTTAATATAACTGTAGTGCAGTTCATACGGGCTGGCTTCCTTAGAACGGCTATAGTTTTGGGCTGGAGACCGTTCCCATGTTTCAGGTCCAGGCTTTACCAGGCCTGAAAAAACCTGGTGCTACATGAAGACATTGGTGTGTGGTTCAATATTAAAGAGTTGGAGCAACAGCAAAGCTGAGCTGAAAAGGAGGTTCAGTCTCTTCCAGAGTTGGAGCAACAGTAAAGCTGAGCTGAAGAGAAGGTTCAGTCTGTTCCAGGCTTAAAGGAAGCTTACACACCAGTGGTGGCTGGTGAGTGTTATACCAGTGGTAGCTGTTTTTAAGTGTTGTGGTGGTGCTAGTAGACTGAGACCATGGATAGAGAAGGCCCCCACTTGTTAAGTTAGACAGCCTAGACTTTGTTTTGGTTCTTACCTGCTGTACTGTAATCTGTGTGAAGACTGAAGAATAAAGCTGCCTGAGGCCAGTTTTGAAGACACACCATGTGGTCTGCGTGACATGTGTATCGTGCTTACTATAATGTGATGAGCAATTCGGCCAATAATCTGCTTTGAATCGACTCCAGATTTTGGGAAATCATCTTGCCTATTTTCGATCCTCGATTGCGATTAATCTCCGATTCCCATTAAAGTCTATGGGAGAGGAACACCAGCTTAATTGTTACACCCAAACAGGTGAGGAGAACCTGGAATTAACATCCACAACAGTAAAATGGATACGTGCTACATCTTAGGCAAGACAGTTAGGCTACAACAGTCACAGAAAAAAATTCATATGTTAAAATAATTAATTCCGTTCAATGGCTAACGGAAAACATGAGGATGGCAGCTATGCCGTCCAGAGCACTGGAGCTGTTTCCAAATCTCTAACTAATACTAAATAGAATTCTCTAATCTTGCTGTACCCTAAGCTAACTAATCTATTAAGGACCCTTTTCAGTAGTAAAAACGCTGGGAATAGTCTCTGCTAGCTTTGAAAAAAGCTGAGCAGAGAGACAGCTATCTGTTCTGTTCGCTGTGTGGAAGCTAATGCCACTGATTAGGAAGTGCAGTGACATAGATAAAACGAGGTCATGTGATTTCAGCAGCCAATGAGATCCCTACACACCCCACTGGTGACGTTCTTCACCCCCCTCCCCCTGTGCTCTGCACTGACTGGCCGCCAAAATTACAGGACGCACCAAAAAATGGCGCGATTGGAATCTGTGATGGTGATTATTGATATGATTTTAAGGAAAATAATCTCTTCATTGCGGAACCAAGATTTTAGTGAAAATCTGGGAGATTTCAACTTTTTTCGATTTAATCACTTAACACTAGTGCTTAACATATGCCAATTCTTTCTTACCTAAAGATGGCAACCCCAGGGCTGAGTGATCCTTGAGCCGGTCCAAGATGGCGGTCAAACAATAGTAAATATATCACATTATACATATATATTTACTATTTGAAACCAGATTCCAGTACAGCTCTTTTTATTTTCTGATTGTAGAATTTTTTTCTTCTGTTTTCTGTATATGTTTATGTGGGGAGAGGGGGGTTTGGAGATGAATCTTGCATGAGCCACTCTTTAAAAGCATTTAAAGGTAGGCTTTACAGCAGCCACAAGGATCATAGGAGATGACTCATTGACTTACTGTATATAGGAGAGTCTTGTGGGCATGTCCTATGACCTAGAAAGAAATCATTAAGTAAAGAGGCAAAAAGGTTAAGCTGTTATCATCACCTATTGTGAATGGTTAATTCTGTGTTATCTACACATTAGTGCCAAATAAACAAAAAATTACAGAAAAAACGGGACATAATTTACTTACAAATACAAACACACCGCCATACTTGCAGCTCAGTGGCTGAATAATAGACTAAACCCAGTAGGAGACAATATAAGTCGCAGTGCTACCTGGGAGAAACATAACAGGTGCAGATAACTAATGAGCAGTAGTTCACACACCCATCCACTAGGAGGGTGACTAAATGATAAAAAAAAAAAAAAAACTGCACATTGGATAAGTACCAGTTCACACCAGTATGTTGAAAAGCCACAATACAACACAGGAGAAATTGCACAAATACAAACATACTGATAAAACAACCACTCACACACCTATATTAGTGCCACAGTTTATTGTGATTGTTATCACTCAAAAGATGGATCCACTGTGTCAGCTGTGAGTTTTGGCACATGACAATGCTGAGGAGCGAAGTCTGAGGAATCGTCTGGTATTCGTTCTGGACTTGACTGCCAGGAACTCCCAGGTTGCTACCCCTTGACATGGTCACCTTCGATGACAGCTAATGTACAGGAGCAGTTCCAGATGAGTAGAAAAAATGCGTAGTTGGAGGATTGCTAGAATATAGCTTGGTCAAAGGACTCACGGCACAATATCCTATTAACATGGCTGCTGGGTCAGTTATATAGTGAGGCTGGAACACATGTTTTAGAAACGATGTTAAAGAGCATGGACCTAACTATAGCCATTGCAGCTGATGTGGGCCCTGAGGTCGACAGGGGCTATTCAAGCACCAGAACATTGGGCGTTTTTGTACGAAATAACAAGTTGATGGCTTTCTGCTATCTAGCACTACTACCTGGGTTCTCTGATACAAGACACTATTATCCATACCTTTAATTATCACTACTTGGGCTGCTGTTTCAGACTGCTATCATCAGGTGGTGGGGTTCATCTCACATTACCATGAGCCCTTTGACTAGAGATTGTTTGGGATTGGAAAATGCTATTTTCTATAGGAACTTAACTAAGTGGTGCTGAATTCAAATACCAGCAGGGCCATCTTTTCCATTGGGCACACTAGGCAGTTGCCCAGGGGCCCCACAAGTATAGGGCCCCTCGTGGTGTATGTTAGTCCCAGGAATACAAAAAATATACCCTGGATCCCTTGTTTGGCTTTGCTTCTTTAACTGTTTGTGTGTTTTCAGTATGTGCAAACAGTTAAAAGCCCTGGTGGAGAAGGGAGCTAAAGGTTCCCTACCCTGCCAAATAGTCTTGTAGGCTACAGACATAAGTGGCGTGGTAATATGGGTGTTTTTCGGGTGGCTAGAGGCATGGCCTAGTATGATGTCATGTATTTGGTCAGGGAACACTACAGTGTCATACCCGGGGGCCCATAATGCTGTTAAGACGTCTCTGAATACCAGATACAGCCCATGGCAGGAGGGGCTGTCAACAGCATAGGTATAGGGGATGCAGAGGAACAGATGTAGCAAATATAAACTTGACAGATAGTTCAACTTTTCAATGCTTTTCAATGGCCTTAGTGTATGATCTAAGAACAGATAACACAAAAAAGTGATCTCTTGGTCAGCTTAAACTTTGCTTCTTCTGTAGTAGTTGCACTCAGGCCCTGGTGCTCTAAAGGCTAAAAGTTCCTCTACCACTTTAGAAGACACCAGTATTGTGAATGCCACATGATAGGTAGGGACCTTGTTAAAGACTTTTTAGGGACATGTAGGATCAGGCTTTTCACTTCTTTTCTGGTGTATAATGTGCCTCACTGTGTCGGCTCCGCTGTCGGAAGCACCTACCCTATGTGTTGGCCGCATTCACTTTGTGATGCGCCTAACATGAAGGGGCGTTCTGTGGGCGTTCTGGGGCGGAACGCACAGCATTCGAAAACTTCGATGCATGTATGAATGCGGGTCGGCAAAATGAGGCGCATTACAGCTCCAACAAGCAGACCTCTTTCAATGTGGTCTGTCTGAGCCGGAGGCGTCGAAGTTTTCACCGCATTTATGAGAGCACTTCGGCCACCGGCATACATCAGGCGCAGTTTTCACCCTAAAAAACGTGAATAAATGTACGGCGACACGTCAAAGTTCATACATGTCCCCCTTTATGTTTGGACCCAGTTGTAAATGTGATGACCCTATGGTGATACAGTAACAAAGAGAATCCACTTTCAGAGATATGCCATTATAATTAAGGGGGAAGGGCAGTTATTAAGAAATATAATGGCAACTTAAAGAGTGCCAAATTGGAAAAGTGCAGTAAAAAAATAAAAGACAGTGAAAAAAGCCTAAACTAGAAGACCCTAAACGAGGGGCTAGTATGCCAAATCATACACATGTCCAATATTTTGCATTGCAATAATGTAACGTGAGTAAGTGAATTAGTTACTCACCTTAGGGAGAACCACCAGGGAGAGTCGGAGACATCCAGAAATGTCCTCTGGGAAAAAAAATGCTAATAGTTCTGTTTCAGTGCTTTAAAACCAGGGATGGTAGAATCTTTTCACAGAGACCTATAGCAGTATTATGGTTGCCATTAGAGAGCTGTTTGTAACTGTAAGACTATATAAATATAGCTACTCCTTAAAAGGGGTTATCTCACTATAAAGAATAGCTTTCAAAATGTAGGGAACACTAAATGAAGACGTTTTCCAAATATATTGCTTTGTTCATCTTTTTTTTGTTAAGGAGCTACAAGTGATTTTATCACCTTCTGAGGGCTTTCTGGTTCCCCAAGTGACAGACCTGTGTACTTCCCCACCCCTGCTGTTTGTTCCATCTGATAGCAGAGAGTCATCACACAGGCACACCGATCTTCGGACAGTGAGAGCTTGTGTGTTATCTGATCTTTCAGACAAAAGACAGTAATTAATGCTGTTTACATAAACTCAGAAGCTTCTCTGGACCCTCTCACCTATTTACTGAGTGGGCCGGTCAAGGGTCTATCTAAACAGGATTCCAAACTTATGTTACATATCCTCACAGGAGCCAGGTGCCTAATTTCAGGTAGATGGAGGCAGACCACGCCACCAAGTAGAGGGGATCTCTGTCAGAGGCTCACAGAAACACGGCGAATGGAGTTTCTAACTGCCCTGCTCCATGACAAATGGGATTCTTTTGACAAAATCTGGTCCGCATGGGACATGCACCAGCTTGTTGGACCATCTTGACCAGACTCCTCCCTTCTGTCCACCCCCCCCCTACTCCACCTTACCCCCTTTGTCTCATGTCCTGAGTCTATATGATCTATGCTGTTTCTTTTTGATGAGGCTGGAAGTCTTTGATCTATGGCTTAATGAGTAACCATGTAAGCCTTGTCTAATTCGCAGCCTCCGTTTAGGTTTGATTGCATATGTTCAATGCCTGATTCACACATGCCTTATACGTGTACTATATTTCTCAGGTGTCAATTTGCACCGTTGTTTTACTTGTTTTGTCACAATAATTGAAAAATCAATAAAAATTGTCAATAAAAAAAGAAGCTTCTCTGGACCTCAGAGAAGGTTTTTTATTTAATCTAGACTAAAACATAGAGGTCTGCATACACAGAGCTCATATGCTAATTACAGACAGCTTGACCAGGAAGTGACAGAGCAAAGCAGCATTATTTCATTCATGCATCCTATGAAACTTTGAGATGAGACAATCCCTTTAACATATGGTTAGGTAACCTGTGCACCGTATGCACCAGATGGCAGTGCCTCAGCAAGTTTTCTCTGGTGTTTATACCTTTCTTGTGGTTTGATGATAAATAAGTTCAAATAATTTCACCTTTAATGTTATGATATCACCTGGTCATGATGTCCTATAAGGTTTTATAACAGCCAAGGGTGTAGCTACAGGAGGTGCAGATTTAGCAGTCAATATTGGGCCCTGCTTCCTGATGGGGCCTTAAAGCCCTTCTTCAACATAAGATGACATGAGTATTGTAAATGAGACATGGTAGCTGAGAGGGTCCCATTAATGATGTCCCCCCGAAGAAGTCATTTTTCAAGTATAAATATGTTTAATTCTTCTAACCCTTTCCCAAAATAAGAAAGCTCTATTCCCCTTTGTAAGTTTGGTTACTCGTCTTTGCACTCTCTTTGCGCTCCCCCTTACATTTTTCTATAAACGTAACCCAGAAAGGGAAAGCATAAAATTTAATGAGGGCTCACCAATGCTTTTTACAGCGGTAGATTTTATCTCTGTCCCCGAGCCCCTGCCCCTTTTACAACACACCAATTTCGCTTTTGTTCAGAGGAAGCTAATTTACATTGCTTGCTGTTCTGTAGTTAATCTACAAAACGTGCAATCTTTCTCAACAAGCATTCTTAAGTTTTTTTCCCCCCTAGGGACCATGTCCTGCAAATTATTCGTACCACGATCAAGAACTTTACATTTTTTCCCTATCGAACCCCATTTGGGAAGTGGAGCGTGTCTCCAACTGCTTGCATTTACGAACATTTCCCTAGATTGCACTATAACATGGCTTGGTGTCATCGCAAAAAAAGAAAGTGCTATTGATCCCCCCACTTTTGTATTTAATAAATACATTAAATAAAAGGGACCCAGTATGACCCCGCTGCAACCCCCATAACCGGGGGACCACTCAGGGTAGGAGTCATTTACCACCACTCTCTGATACGTACAATAGTCAGTTTTTAATCCAGTTACACACTGTTATTTTTAACCGAAGAGATTTTAATTTAACCAATAGACGCTTGTGATGGACAGTGTCAAGCGCCTTTTTAAAGTCTAAAAAAATATCCCCCAACTAAAAAGGAGGATACACAGGGCCCGGGCACTAGGGGAGACTGTTTTGAAGGGGCTTTACAGCAGTTTCTGGGTACACTGCGCCTCCCAGCCCAAAAAATTTCCCCCTCGAACGTTGGCACTTTTCGGCTGCGGCCCGCTGAAAGGGGCGGGCAAAGGGGCGGGGATGGGGGCCGGGGGGGCACGGGGTAGGGGTTCGGGGGGACACGGCGGCTAGTAAGTCCGGGCATGTACCATCGCGGGGCCCCCAAATCGCGGGGCTCGGGAGTCCACAAACAGACCCGTTTTTTTTTGGTCTAAATCCTCCGACCGAGGCAAGTGAAAACAGGGTCGGGAAAATGCGAGGGAAGCGGATTGAAAAATCGCGACGAAGTCTCGGGCTTTTCCGCTCCGTGCAGCAGGAGTGTGATTCCCCCAAAAAATCGCCTTTATAAAGGCGGAAAACGGTCAGAAAAGAGCTGAATGTAAAAATACACATAAAAAAAAAAAAAAAACATTTTTCCAAACTCTAAACGGCACAATAAAAGAAATATGATATTGGGAAATTCCCGGAAATACAGAAATTTCAAATTCGAAACCTATTCCATTGGTCGGCAAAAAACCACCAATCAGAATGGGAGCGACAAAGTCCCATTCACCTATGGGGGGATTTTGGGGGACCATCAAATCCACGGGGGGATTTTTTTTCAAATACAGTAAAAAACAGAAAAGGCTGATTGGGCTGAGCTACCCCAATGTTATTAAAAGGAAATCCTAATATGTGGCTAACAAAAAAAAAATTTTAATTCCCTAAAATCATTTTTTTTTTTTTTTATTTTCGATGCACCCATACTTTTGACCCTTGGCTAACGAAAATTAAGAAAAAAAACATGTTTTTGGGGGGAATTAATTTTTTTTTTTTTTCGTTGCCACATATAGGATTCCCCTTTTTATCACATCGTACAACTTGTTTTTTTTAATTTAAAGTGATTTCACCCATATACATTTGATTTCAGATTGCATTTAAAAACCCAAAAGGGACGTTCCGCTCTCCCATTGGCCAAATTATGGCGGCCCTCTTTGAAATTACCCAATCACAGAGCGCGCCCCCAGAATTTCTTTTCCCATAAACTCATGAAAATTAGCTCGCGCTTGATTGGCTAAGCGGACGACCCCCCCCCTGCTTAACCCCAAATCAGTCTTTCGACTTTTACTGTTTTTTTTAACGTCCCGCCTTTAAAATATGTTTGGTAATTCTCCTCCTAGGATAGAATGGGAATGTCGCTCCTATTTGATTGGCGGTTTTGCCGACCAATAGAATGCTTAAACAATTTTTAAATTAGATTTCCCGGCAATTCTCTCTATGGCAATTCCCTATGAACGCCGGTCCCCCGGGAAAAACCTTGTTGGGGTTTTTTTTAAAACTCTTTATTTTTAAAATTTTTCTGCTCTTTATCTTATCATGTATTACACTTAATAAATATTTTTTTTTTTTAAATATTCATGCCGCAGGGGCGCTGATCGAGATTTCAGTGCGCCGATCCTCCAAACTATAATGGGAAAGACTGCGCTCTTATTGGCTGGATAGCCAACTCCCCTAGCTCACCCAATCACTCTTTTTTTCTTTTTTACGTATTTTGAAAATTTTCCCGCCCCTGGATTCTGATTGGTCCAAATCCCCCATAGGGGAAAAAAGGGGCTTTGTCGCTCCTATTTTGGTTGGTCTAAACTTCTCCAAGGCCAAAATGGGGCTTTGTCGCTCCTATTCAATTTTGGCCGACTAGGGGGAGCCCCCGCAACTCAGCCAATCACTTTTTGCGCCTTTTTAAATGTATTTTGAAAAAAAAATCCCGCCGTGGGTTTCTGATTGGGCCAAATCCTCCATAGGCTGAATGGGGCTTTTTCCCCTCCATTTTGATTGGCCGGTTTATGCCCCCACCAATGAGAATAGGTTTTTTAGGGTTTGAATTACTGTATTTCCCGCAATTTCCATATCAATTTCTTGATTTGGCCTTCCGAGTTTGGGGAAAGTGATTTTATTTTTTTTAAAAAGTGATTTTGTACATTTAGCTCCTTTCTGACAAATTTTTTCCCCCTTTGAAAGGGATTTTTTTCGGGAATCACACTCCTGCTTTCACAGAGCGGAGCGCCGAGACTTCTGTGCGATCTTCGATCCGCTTCCCTGCATGTTCTTATCCCGCTTCACTTCGCCTCGGACGGAGGGTTTAGACCCAAAAAATGTAGAACCCTTTTTAAAGGCGATTTTTTCTTCATACCCGCACCGACATCTGGGGGATTTCTCGCCACTCCAGCCTGTCTCCCATCGGAAACAGATTTCGGCGCAGTCCCCCGCACGGCGCCTAAGTCCCCACTGCACACCACACACTGCGAGGCGCGGCGGACTTTTTTAACCCGCATGTAGAGTGCACTTCCCCGGAGGCGAAGCATAGGGGGCAGCCCCGCACCGCGCCCATACCCCGCCACTTCGCCCAAAAGCGGCGAGGCGCGGGGGACTTTACAGATTTATGGGCGCCCCCCGCCGCGCATAAAACAGGGGCAGATTTGCCCGGGAAAACTGGGGAAAACGGCTCTCGACCCGGCGGGGTTCATACAGTGGCCCATATCCTCGCCCGCCCCCAAACCGGACTTTTACCCACCTCTTCATAAAAACGATCAGTGGTCTGGCAGCTTTGCCCTATAAAACCATGTTGGCAATCACTTATAAATTATTTCAGCCACTATTACTGTATATAGTCCCTTTGAATCCCCAAACATTTTTCCCACAATAGATGTTTTAAACTTACTGGGGCTATAAATTTCCTGGGCAAGACGGAGCCTTTTTTTGACAATGGGGAACCCCCATTTTCCCCGCCCAGGATCCGGGGGCACTATACCAGTCACAAGAATCCTAAATATAAACAGGGGCACAGAGATAAACCCAGCCGACTCTTAAGAACTCTTTGGGGTAAAACCCTCTGGGCCTGGAGCCTTTTTTCCCAAAACGTTTATCTATGGAAAAGGGGCAGGAAGGGGGGAGATCAGTGGGGATCGGTGAGGTAATCTCTATTGTATTTTCTATACCAGTTTCCACATTTTTGAAAATATTTATCCCACCAGACAACTCTTTAGAATTTCACAAAGATTTACAAATTGAAATCCTCATCTATTCAGCTAATATTTTGCATCCAAAGAAAATAAATGGGGTTTTATATACCCTCTTTTATATGCCCTAAAAAACGAACAATTGTTTTTTTGCATCAAGGAAAAAATAATCTACAAAAATAATGAGCATTTTCCACATGGAGAAGCTGTGGATTAGCCCCCTTGAATGACAATAGGGCTACTCCTTATGTGGATCAGCAGCATAAATCTAGTTGTCAGCCTTGGATTTCTGCCAGGGATCCTCTTGTAAAATAAAATTGGGCCACCAAGGAAAATCTTTAACCCCAGCTTATCCCTAAAAAATCCATCTATGCACAGATTTCTTTGCCTTTTTGGGTTTTATAGCACAGGGGGTAGGATTTGTATTGTTCTGGTATAATAGAAGCAGAAATTGTATCGAGAATTGGACTAATGCCCCGTGGTGCAATCTCTGAGTGGATTGTAATGGCTGTAGCTCCCAGAATCCTCGGGGGTTCCTAACATTTTTTTTTTTTCAATTTTTTTTTTGCTTATAGTCAACTGATAAAAACACCCTGAAGGGGAAAATTGCTATTCCCCGTTTCTGCCGCTGAACTAAATTGCAGCCTCATTGGTTACACGATGATTCACATTCGCAGTCTCTACAGCTGGGGTAGGATCAATTCCACTGTGGCCTTTGGAGACAGAAGTAAGGCTATCTTTACAAGTGATTTATATCAGGCCGGACAGATAAACCACTAGTAATCTTCAAGGAAAAGGCAGACAACCATTTATTTCCCACAGCCCAGGTATGACACTTGCCGAGTTTAACCTCTTCATTATTACATCTCTACAGGTTTGTGGCATTTCCAGCTCTTGCAGCAGAGACACTGTACAATTGGATTTTTTATAGATAGTGAATATAATCACCATTGAATAGCACTGGATTAGGGGCTGTCATGGTGAGAGGACATATTTTATGCTGGCACAGGACCAATCTCTATAATAGTCCTATTGACCTCAGTGTCTGGAATTGCCAGTGAGTTTTAAAGTAAATTATGTCTCACAAAGAATAATATAAATAATATTAATTCTTCTTATTTTTCTTCTACTTCTTATAATAATAATAATAATAATAATAATAGTAATAATAATAATAATAATAATAATAGTAATAATAAAAATAATTAAAGGAAGAAAAATAATAAAATCATAATAATATAAGAAAATGATAAAAAAACAACAATAATAAAAAAACTATTGTTATTAATATCAACAATAAAAAAAAAAAAATAATAATAATAATAATAATTATTATTATTATTATTATTATTATTATTAAAAGGAGAAGAAAAATAATAATAAAATCATAATAAAATAATTAAAACAATAATAATCAAAAACAATTATTATTATTAATTAAAACATCAATAATAATAATAATAATAATAATAATAATACATTTTTGGGATCATTATTTTTATTGTTTACAATTTTATCTCATTTTATTATTATTTTTATTATTATTGTTATTAATTACTACTACTTTTTATACCCTGTTTCAGCAAAAATAAGAAGTGTCATATTAAGTTTTGCTCCTAAATATGCGCTGGGTCTTATTTTCAGGGGAAGTCTTATTTTTTCCATAAACAAGAATTCACATTTAGTGTTGAACAAAAAATCAACATGCATTAATATACTGTATTTTGTCATCACAAACATCAGCAGAACCAGCGAAACTCTGACTTCCATCAAGAATTTCTTGTGACTCTATAAGTGCCACAATCTATGGTACATTCCCTGTATTAATGAACAAAAAGCAACATTTGTTCAAAGACATTATCATCTTCTGGAGCATCATCATAAGGCTTTGTTCACACAGCTTAATTGCGGGACGTAGTTCTCCCTGGAATTACGGCGTGTGTACGGGGGTGGGGTGGGAGAGGGGCGCGGCAGTGGGCCGGCGGGCATAGACATTCATTATTCCGGCGCACATACGCCGTGAATAATTGTGACATGTCACTTCTCTCCCCGCTTGGCGTATTGTATGCCCAGGGAGAGGAGACGTAATCCATAGTTCTCTACGGCGCGAAATACGGGGTGAGATACGTCCCAAAATAAGCCGTGTGAACATGGCCTAACTCTCCAAACCCTGAATTTCATGGGGAAATTGGCCCCAATCTCTCATGTCTATCAATAGCACTTTCCTTAAATGAGCAACTCTTGTCCAGGTAAGACTTTTCTTTAAATATCTCTTTCCCCCTAAGATGGCGTAGGAGGGGCTGTAGCAATGACTTTCC